>CAUYQG010047319.1:0-49793 GCA_963574415.1 Tarsius wallacei | reverse complement strand
AGAAATTGACCCGGCAATTCCCCTATTGGAAATATACACAGAGGAACTCAAATCATTCTACAAAAAAGATACCTGCACATGTATGTTTGTTGCAGCTCTATTCACAATAGCAAAAACATGGAACCAACCATGTTGTCCATCAGAGTTGGACTGGATAAAAAAAAAAAGTGGTGCATATGCACAATGGAATATTATGCAGCCATATAGAAAGACAAACATATGGACTTTGCAGCAACTTGGTTGGTTTTGGAGTTGATCGTACTCAGTGAACTATCACAGAAACAAAGAAGAGAGTACCATATGTTCTCACTCATAAGCGTACCTTGAACAATTACAATTCTACAAGAAAGGGATTGGTAGTAGTAGGAAACTGTCATGGGAGGGGGTGGGATTGGCAGTTGAGGGAAACTGCTAGGGAAGAGAGGGGCATACCTCATCAACAAGGGTACCTGCATAATCAATGTTTGTATCCCTAACCCTGAATTGCACCCCACATCTTTATAATAAAAAATAATAATAAAATTAAAAAATTAAAAATGAATATATTTGTTCACGCAATCATTTGTACAAACATTTTTATGGTAGCTTTATTCATAATAGCCAGAATCAAAACAAAGTTTCGTGATATGAAGAATGAACAAATTTATGTACTTCATGCATTTGTATAGTATTCATCAGTAAAAACAAACAAACAAAATCAACAAACTAATATCTACAAAAAAGTGAATGGGTCAAAAAACATTATGCTAAGTGAATAAAGCTAAACACAAAAAGTATGTAATTTAATTGAAATTTTGGAACAGGCTAACTTATCCATAGGCACAGAAAGCAGTTCAGTAGTTATGAACAGACATTAAATAAAGATAATTGGCTGAAAAAATGCATGAGGGAATATTTGAGTTGATAAAAAGAGTATATACCACAAGTATGAAAATGGGTTTGTGGGTCATTTTACCTGTAAAAACTCATCAAATTGCAATTTAAAAATGTGTATTTTACTGTGTGTAGATTTATCTAAATAAAAGAAATTTATTTAAAAATGTATCTAAGACCTAAGTTTTGAGCATATAATAATAGTAACAAACAAGGCAATCACCATCTATGTCTGTCGGCTAATTACTGGAGGTCAAGCTGAAGAGTGATGAAATTCATGAAACATTTTTACAACTGATGTGATAAAATATTTTTGAACATTTGTCTAGAATCTTCATATAGACCACAATTTATTGCACAGCTGGTAATTTTTTAAAAAAAGTTTTCTTAGAAAAATATTTGAAATAATAATGATTTGTATTAGGCAAACAATTTGGAAATGGAAAAAGTAAAAAAAAAAAAAGATGAATATGTTTTGAAGTGTATTTCAGAAATCAGTTGAACTTTTAATATAGAAAAAATAAGGATTTTTCAAAAATAACCACAGATTCTCCTATGGCTGAAGACATTTAATTAAATCAAATATTTGTAAAGGAAGACCTCACTGCTTTAGATGTGTTGCATTTCAAGCAATAAGAGAAGTTGTTTCTTGGGTTATTTGAAACAGTGGATTCAGGAAAGAAAGGTCAAGGCATAAGATATAAATTTGATTTCAATTCAACCATATGACAACATGGAATTTTTCTGTAAGTAAAATATAAGAGAACAACAATTGAACTTTATACACTAATAAAAGCATTATGAAACTTAACCACCAAAGGAGAAAAAAAATTACAGAATTATGGAGTGCCAAGCACATTTTTCAAAGTTAATATATCTCATTCAAATCATGCCTAATTGTATTTTACTTGAAATTATCAATAAGTTAATAATGCTTATAGTACATTTTTGCTATGGTTTGAATATTTACTTCCTATTAAATTTATGTGCTAAAAGTTGACCCCCTGAGGTGATCACTCTAAAGATATTAAGAGGTGGAACCTATGGAGGAAAATTTGCTCATAAAAGTAGAGCCCTCAAAATTTTTTCAAAAAAATAAAAATAAAAAAGAGAGTAAAGCCCTTATAATGGAATTAGTGACCTTATGAGACCTTATAAGAGATCTAGTTCACTTTTCCACCATGTTCAGTGTACCTCCTTTTTCCTAGTTCATGGAAGATGCCTTTCCATGAACTAGGAAAAAGGAGGTACACTGAACATCAAATCTGCCAGTGCTTTGATCTTGCACTTCCCATTTCCCAGAATTGTGAGAAATTAATTTATGTTGTTTATAAACTACCTAATCTGTGGTATCTTGCTAAAGCAGCCTGAACTGATTAAGACAACAGATGCATTCTTGAGCATTTGTATTGTTTTATTATTTTCATATTTATACATAAATGCTATTTTGTCAGAGGAAAGTAATTTTCTGCCTTTCAATCAGTTTGAGGATCATGTTGTTTACTAAGTAGCAAAATTATGTGAGACATTAATATATACACTATATTAAATTGATTTTATAAGCCTCAATAGGTGTTTGAATTAATTTAAATTATTGAAGAATTTATTGCATAACTTTAAATACAAATCTCTTTTAAATAAGTTAAAACATTAAGTAATAAAACCACATTTTATATCTATTACTGCAGAAAATCATACAAATATATACTTATCCCAGATGGTTAGTATTTCGTAAGTATGTAATCTGTTTAGTTAAACTTTCTATGTCTAACTGTAGGAATTGTGTCTTAAATTATATTATATTGATAAGATATTCTTTTTTCACTGTTAAGGATTTTGCACAGTGCATTGTTTTATACAGTTCAAAGTAGGAGAAAATATTAGCAGCATAAGAATTAGAGTACAGACAAACAAGTTGTCATTAAAATATATCAATCATCCTATTGTACACATTAATTCTATTCCTATGTGCTTTATATTCCAGGTGTGTCAAAAAAAAGTATACACATTTTAAGAGATGTTACTTATGGCTAGAAAATGATGGCAACCACTTTGAGCACCTCTTGTAATTGTAGATGTCACACATGACTTGTATTTATCTTTTGTTATTGGTATATATTGCACATTACAATTTTAATACAGTTTTTTCATTTCTTAAAATGTGTATACTTTTTTTGGCACACTCTGTATTTTGCTCTTTTTTTGAGTCAATAGAACTTTAAGGCTGAAAACGTAGTAATGATAGTATTTCTGTTGTAGAAAAAATGAGAAATTTTGAATGAAATATGAACAGAAGTGGAACTTTTCTAGTAACCTTTAAAACTTCATCATTTTGTCCTGTTAATATTTTTACCACCACCCCAATTCATTTATTTTTTACTAGTTTATTAAAATATAATGCATTATACTAGAATTTGTTTTTAGAGACCTGACTTCTTATCTTTCTACACTATATATTTCCCCTTAGCTCACCACTATGTAGTATTTTATATTTTTACTTCTTTATTTCTCTTCACTATGAAAACTATTTTATTTATAACTCATGTTTAAAGTGACTGCTAGTTATCTAAAAGCTTTAGAAATTTAAACTAGCTGGATGAGTATCTAAAAATAAATTATCTGAAATCAGTTAATCAAATTTTAAAAACTGAAATAATCAGGAATGGACATATTTAGTCTAAATTCATACTATGTTAAGCATCATCTCTTCTAACCATCATAGCTTTTATACATTCTAAGACATGTTATTGTCATCTCACAAAACTTACACTTTTTTAAAGATCAAAGTCAAGATTTTTTAAAGTATATACTTTTTTAATAAATACATAAAGTCTGTAGCTAGTTTTTTATTCTCTGATTTTCTTATAAAAATATATCTGGCTTTTTTTCCTGAGTTGACTTTCCTTGAGGTCACAACATGTAATTCAATTAAAAAATGAGCAAACTAGAGGTAAACTTCAGAATAATTTGCCATAAAGCACATTGTACAGAGGAGACTAATTGGATTATGTGTTGCTTCTCATTGAGTCATTTACACCACATTATCTCCAAGTTTATTGGACATTAATATATTTAATTGACTGAATTTATACTGAACAAAGTAATGGGTATTTATTGATTTATTTATTAACTGGTCAATGTTGTCCATAGAGTATGTATTTGATTTAGGTAATTTTTTCCTAGTTTCATAAATCACAAGCCCAAATTTTTTGAGTACTTGTTTTCTTAAAACAGCATTTTTATTTCATGTTATTTTGCTCTCCATGTCAAACAATTATGAGTTTCACAGTATTTTCCTTGGAACTCTTTACCAGTGTTATGTAATAATTGAGAAATATCACAAATTTAACTTGTGTAAATTATGCCTTTTGTCATTGTACCCCTTGTGACTAACATAGTGCTACCCAAAAAGTTGGTGCTTGCAAATAATGAATTAGTTTTAGTAGATAAATTCATTTTTAAAAAGTAACAAAATATTAATCATATTAATTTATATTTATTTGCATAACAATAAATGTATATGTGCTAAGATACAAGAATTTGCAATACTTACATGATAAAACATATAAGCTTTCTCATAAAAGTGAAATATTTTAGCTGGTTTCATTATCTTCTGGGCATATAACAAAAATTTTGAAGGATTAAATGTAAATTAAGAGTAAAAAAATTTTGTTTAAGCCATTTTTGTAAATATTCAACTGTCACCATTATAATGCATTTTCTAAAGACATATCTATTTATTTTTATTGTCTCCTAAAAACTTGATTTTTAAAACTCAAATTCCAGTAGAGTTACCAGATTTCTGCTCTCCTTTTTTTTTTTTCCAAGCCAAACTGTATCCAGCTTTATTAAAGATACTTTTGATAAACAATCATGGTATTTCAGGCAGCACATGGGCAGACAATCTTTAACAGTATACAACAACTTTCAAACTCCCTTCTTTAATGGACTACCAAAATCAGAAAGCCACTATAAAAACCCAATGAAGTCTTCATTTGATGCTCTGAACAGGGAAGAGGTTTAGAGTGAGGATTGGCATTTCACATTTATCATGTTGTTTGACAACTTTTCCCAAGCCAACTCTGACTTTCAGGAAATGAAATGAAAATGGCAGAATTTGTCTGAAGATCCACAATCTATAAACAAAACTGCTGCTCTTATGAGGGGTGCCATCTCAATGGCATCACTGACATACTGGTAACCAATTATTGGGGGTCAGGTCCCAACAGATGTCTGGGTTTAAGGGAGTTAACTCTATGCTGAAGGCAGAAAGGGAGAAGAGGACATAAAAAATGAAAGTTTTTCCACACCACAAGGTGTTTGTACCAAGGTGGCTATGTGTGTCAAAGTCGGGGAATCCCTCCTCCTGGAAGCCAAGAGGAAGTCTCTTAAAACTTGAAGGGAAAGGTGTTTTCCCCACATCAATTCAGCTTTGGAGACATTCTATTAGTGACAAATGCCCCTTTCCCAAAAAACAACAATGAAGTGTTCTGTGTGCTAACAACATAGCTTAAAAAAAAAATTCTGCATTTTTATAAACTTGATAAAAAATGGTATTTCAAACTGTACAGTCACCAGAAGTATACAGTTATCAAAAACGCACACACTTCACTTGGCATCTCCAGCACCTTCAGCTTTCTGTGCCTGGTCTGTTTTAGCATCTCCATTTTCTGTAGGGTTATTCCCCTCTTTGCCAGCATCGGCTTTTCCCTTTTTCCCTTTGGGTACCTTCTCTCCCTTCTTGGCTGGGGCCTTCTTAGGCTTGGGCTCTGGCTTTGGAGGAGCAGGTTTAGCAGACAACCTTGCAGATCTTCTCTGGGGTTCATCCTTCACCTTGACTTTATCTCCTTTAGCATCCCCTTCAGCCTTTCTCTTGGACATGATGGTGATGGCAGTGGAACTAAGGCGCTGGATGTAGGGATGGAGCGGCACACGGGCTTTGGTCGGTCTGGGGGTCATTCTTGCCTCTTCTTCATACTGCTCCTCTGCTCTTCTTCTATTACCTTCATTAACACTGCTCTTTTCTATCCAGTTGTATCCCTTCCCCGCCTAAGAAATAATTAAAGACATTTTATATTATTACAAAGTTTTGCTTTAAGAAATGTATAAATAATTATGCATAAAGGCCATTACATATATTCACCAACTTTGCAATGGTATGTGATGCTCAAGGGACTATTTTTCTCAGTAAAAAAATAAAGCTACTTCATTAATTGCATAAATTAGGTAAACGGCATTCACAATTTGTACTCATTTAACAAATATGTATCGATCATTTGCAACTGCATAGATGCTGAAGATCTGAATAAATAATACGCAATGTTTGTCCTCAAGGTACTCACAGTCTTATGCGAATCAATTAAGTAAGCAAGGACTAAATAATGAGCACAAATTTCAATTATTTATTTGCATTTGTGGATGAGTACAGTATTTAGATTGCGTAAGTGATCATTGTTGCTAATTTCATAAATCTTATCATATTGAATTAAAAACAGTTTAATAAAATAGCCTACATTTGAATCACTTGAAATACATTTAAAAATGTTCCAAACCCATAAATTGAGTTGAATAATAAACTGAATTGCAAACTTTAAATTATTACTTTTATTACTAAGACAGAGAAATGACATGAATTCCTGAAAATACTGGTGACGTAACAGAGAAATTAGAAAACCCATTAGGATTATGACCTTTATATTCAAAATCAAAAAGTAGCTTTTTTAGATTATTATCAGTTTTAATTCTCAATAATAAGGCTAATAGGCAAACTTTAATTTAAACTATAATTGTGAAGAATAATATTTTTTATATTAATTATATTCTATGTCAGTGTATAGCTGTCTCTGTCTATATATGTCTATTATATACATGAGATATATGATAGATATAGAAACAAGAAATTTCTTCAAAAATGGTAGTTCATTTAACAATTTTTGACATAACACCTTTTTATCTTTACTATTGTATGAGCAATAATTTTTGCAAAAATACTTTTTCACTCAAAAGTATACTAAGAAATATACCCTAAAAAGAGATTTTCAACATGGCAATTTCACATAAAACTCATTATTCTGTACTACATAACATATTTCTGTTAGAGAATGCTATGTAAAACAAATTTGAAGTGATTTTCACTTCTTTGGAAGAACATTACAATAACCTCAAAATGTCCATGTCTACATGCATTATGGAAAATATTTTGCAATTCTTCAGTCTGTTGTATTTGTACACTATTTCCATGTATATCAAAATGACCTTATATTTAGACTTTATTTTGTCCTACAGATAATTACTTTACTTCATTTTTCAAATGCGGTTTAAATTCAAGATTGCGATTTTGCAGTGTTTGAGAAAATTTTAAGAAGTTCTAAATCAATTGAACATTAAAAATTCTCACATAAAAAAGCTTTGACAAGATACTGGACAAATTTGAATTGTATCTTACACAGAGGTTAGAGACTCAAACAAAATGTGAATTTCATTACAAAGGTTATTTTTCTAGAAAATGACTGTATTGTTGACAGAGCTAAAGAAATCAGTAGAGGAGTCTGCAGAATTTATGATTTATTATTCAAAGGAATTTTTGCTGTTTTAAGAGTCAAAGATATGCACAATATTGTAAAGCATAACAATCATGAAAGAGTCCAAATACTAACACAGGTATCTTTCCAGTATAGACTCGTATATTTTCATTTTATTTGATAGAATACATTCCATACTATTATTTCTTTTGATGCCCAAATCACCCCTGATTTAATAAGTGAAAAGAGCCCCTTTTGATGGTTCATGTGATCTTTTAATTTGTCCCCATTGTTTCTTGGGCACATTTTTATTTTTGTAAATGTCATATTTCATGAAAAATGCTACCACTTAAGTGTACAATTAATTGGTTTTTAGCGTATGCATTATGTTTTACAATTGTGACCATTATCTAATTCCAGATTATTACCATCCTCCCAAATGACCCCACATCTCTGTTGTTTTTTTTTTTACTTTTATATTTTTCATCTAGTTTATTTTATTTTTAAAGATGTGGGGTACAATTCAGGATTAGGTAGATGACTGGTCATTGTACAGGTAAAGTTTGGGCCTCCCTTTGGTCTCCACTTTGCCTGGTTTGAGATCAGGTACCCTTATTGATGTTATGTACCCTGCCCCTCCCTCCCCTGGCAGCATCCAGCGACTGCCAAACCCTTTCTTATAGTATTATGATAAATGTTCAGGGTCCACTTATAAGTAAGAACATGTGGTACTCAGTTCTTTGTTTCTGTGATAGATCATTGAGTATGACAGACTCTAATTCCATCCAAGTTGCTGCAATGACCATATTTTTGTCCTTTGTATAGCTGTATAATATTCCATCATGTATATGTACCACATTTATATATCCAGTCTACTTTCAATGGGCAGCAGGGTTGGTTCCATGTTTTTGTTATTGTGAATAGTGCTGCAATAAATATGCGTGTGCAGGTATCTCTTATAGAATGATTTGAGTTCCTCCAGGTATAGTCCCAGAAGAGGATTGCTGGGTCATACGGAAAGTCAATTTTTAAATCTTTTAGGAATAGCCACACTGTTTTCCACAGAGGTTGTATTAGTTTACACTCCCACCAACAGCGTAAAAGTATTCCCTTTTCCCCACATTCTCTACAATATCTGTTGGTTTTTGAGTTATTGATGATGGCTATCCTGACTGAAGTTAGGTGATATGTCAGTGTGGTTTTAATTTGCATTTATTGGATGATTAGTGAGACTGAACGTTTTTTCATATATCTGTTGGCTGCTCGTTTGTCTTCTTTTAAGTGTCTGTTCATGTATTTTGCCCACATTTTAATGGGGTTGTTTGTTTTTTTTTTCCTTTCGGCATGTTTGAGTTCCTGGTAGATTCTGGATGTTAGGCCTTTGTCAGATACACAGTTGGCACATATTTTTTCCCATTCTGTGAGCTGTCTCCCTGCTCTCTTGATTGTTTTTTGTTTGTTTGTTTTTTGCTTTGCAGAAGCTTTTCAGTTTGATGAGATCCCACTTGTCTATCTTATCTCTTATGGCATAGGCATTTGGAGTTTTGATCAGGAATTAGTTGCCTATTCCAATTTCCATAAGGGTGTCTCTTGCATTTTCTAAGATTCTTATATTTTGAGCTTCTGCGTTTATGTCTTTGATTTGATTGGGTTTTGTGTAGCATATAAGTAGGTGTCCTCTTTCAATCTTCTGCATGTGTTCAGCCAGTTTTCCCAGCAGCATTTACTAGATAAGTTCTCCTCTCCCCAGTGGTTGTTGGTGGAGGCTTTGTCGAAGATAAGTTGGTTGAGAAATTGAAGTTTTGCTTCCACAATCTGTATCTTGCTCCATTGGTCTACATCCTTGTTCTTGTAACAGCACCAGGCTGTTTTGATTATTGTAGCCTTACAGTAAAGTTGAAAGTCTGGAAATGTAATGCCTCCCACTTTGTTTATTTTGTTGAGGAATGTTTTGGTTATTCATGGTCATTTATGTTTCCATATTAATTTCTGCACTGTCATTTCCAGGTCTGAGAAGATAATATTGGTACCCTAATGGGTATTGCGTTGAATGTGTAGATTGCCTTGGGTAGGATGAACATCTTACCAACGTTGATTCTTCTAGTCCATGGGCATGGAATATTTTTCCTTTTTTTTTTTTGACTCTTTAATATAGAAGAAAACTCTTTCCTATTGCCTATATAGTCTTTAGGTCAGAAAATTAACCTATATATATGAAAGACAATATATAAACTGTAAATATAGAACAAGAGGATCATAAATAGGTTGTAACTATTGTCTTTTATTTCCATATGCTCTTCTTAGCATCATCTCTCCTAAATTTCTATATGTGAATGGTAAAAGCAGAGGTCATTTCCAAAAAGGAAGAGTTCTACAGCATTCTTGCCTTCTTTTCAGTATCACCCATCAGGGTAAACTTTACAGTGAGTAAAATTACATCCTCAATGAGACATGGATTCTTAAAGGCCATTCAATTCACTCTTTATTGTTCAAATAGAGGAATAAATAGGGAGGCTCAGTGATTCTCTTTCTTTTTTTAATCTGAGTTACTGAATGTCCTGGGTCTAAAATTGAGACCTCCTGATTCCCAATTCTGCTATCTTTATACTACGGACATAATTCCTTGATAAGAATGTGGTTACTTCCAGCAAGATACAGTGCCTGATTTTTGATAGCCATGCAGGAACTACCTGGGATATCTGGTAGATTCCATTATAAATAACTTAAAACATTATTTTTCTTCTAAACATGGATGATTATAAAATATAAAATACATTCATGTTTAAGGTTAGCATCATGCTTCAAATAAATGTCTAGTTTTGGGTAAGTCTCTGGGATATGTATTCATATTCATCTAGAAAGTCTGAGAAATATTGTGGACGCCATTTTGCTTTTTCATTATTTTTTAGTCCTTAGCTTTCCCTCCATATCTCATGTTTCCTCATACCTCTCCAGCTTCTCCTGAATTGGCTCCATCTTGTTATTAATCTAGTGATCTTGGGTAAGTTGTATTACAGGTCCATGATTCACTTTCTGTATGCATAAAATAAGCATAATTATAGTATGTACTTCACAGGGTTGTAATAAAGTATATAAAAGACTGAACATAAAATATCAGCATGTGGTTGGCATACAGGAGTTTTTCTGTGTATAATTTTTCTTAATTTTCATGCTGTGATTCAGAATGGCTTGGTCTGCAGGGCATGACAGGCTCCAGCTCAAACATGGACATTACCAGGCACTGTGATACAAGAGCTTGTCACCAGAGGGCAGCATGCAATTACCCCTCCCTACCCATTTTACTTAATTCTGTTTCCTCAAGGGTTTCTTGTGAATCTTATCTCTTATTGTTATGATTCTAGTCCAGTAGGTCTAAAAATCAATTAACATTTACCTTTTGAGAGTTTGTCATATGCCAAGCACTGTTAAGAATGTAATGAATACACGTGTGTACCCGCTGAATCTAAAATAAACTTTAAAAAAAAAAATGCTGGGCTTGGTGGCTCAGCCTGTCATCCTGCGCCTTGGGAGCCTGAGGTGAGTGGATTGCCCGAGCCCGCGGGTTTCGAGACCTGCCTGGGCAACTTGGTGAGACCTCATCTCTACAATAAATCAAAAATTAGCCGGGTGTGGTAGCGCACACCTGTAATTCCGGTTACTCGGAAGGCTGAGGCGGAAGGATTGCCAGAGCCCAGCAGGTCGAGGCTGCCGTGGCCAGGAGCGGCCACTGCACTCCAGTCTGAGCAACAGAGTGAGACTCCAACTCAAAAACAAAAAAAAAAGTGTAAGTGGGAGTGTCTGATGAGGAAATAAAGTAAGATGAGGGCCCTGCCCTCAAAATGCTTACAGTTTAAGCAAGGAGTTATGACTATCACACACAAACAAAATTAGCTTTCAACACGTTACAGAACAGAAAACAACATTCATTTAGAATGTCAGGGCTTGGTGCTTTCACATAACTTATTTCCTTTAATATTTGTAATTTGGTGTGAACTGATGTAATACCAAAAATGAATGCTTTAAAATCTGGGGAATGAGATGGAGAGTTTGAGTCTGGAGTGATGAGATCTTTCGTGGAGGATCTGAAACCTTCAATTGTCCTTGCAGGATAGATAGAATTTGCTTAGGTAGGATAAGAGTGTGGACCATGACAGATGCAGAATGTGGGAAAAAGAAGAAATAAAAACAAAGACGTGATAGGTATGAGCAAGGTGTATGCTTGGAATAGTGAGGATCCTGGCCTGATGGAAGAAAAAGAGAAGAAGGAAAAAAATTAGCAACTACTTATTAATCATCCACTGTGTGAAAGGCCCTGATCTATGTATTACAGAAGAAACAGGCCCTACTTTAACCCAAAAGAAACAGGTTATTGATGGTTTGCTTAGGATTTGGTACCTAAATCAGAACAATACAACTATACTGCTAAGATTATAGCTCATTGGTAGCTTAGCAACAAGGAGCAGATGGTATCCACATGGATCTTTCCAGGAATAGCACCACATGGAGTGAATCAGTGAATTAAGGAGGTATGGTTATTATGGCATGGGGCGCATTAACTAAACCACATCTGAGATTTGAGCTGATGATTACATTTTTGTGCAACATTTGCATAAATAAAGGAGTTAGATTTGTAAAATCTCAGTGTGAATCAGTGGGGTTTAAGGCATCATCGTCTGATTGTATAAAGCAAAGGGCTTACAGTCTGAAGACCTGGGTTTGAATCCCAGCTTTGCTTCCCTTTAGCATTCTGACTATGAGAAATTCACTGAATCACTCTGAGCTTCTGTTTACTTATCTATAAACAAGACAGCATTCCACCAATCCCTCTGGTATTATGTTAAGCGTAAACAATAAAACACAAGTAAAAAGCTTACCATTATTTCCTGGCATATAGTGGGTAAATGACCAGTCAATGTTAGTTCCCGTTCCTCTTCCTATGGTAATTAAATGATTAAATGTTTGTGAATACACTTTATAAATTATAAAGCATAGTATTGGTGGTCGATATGATATATTTATCAATTTGGGTTTCCGTGTTGAGTTGTAGATCTAGTTTTGGTGAGTCATTTATATTAGCCTTTTATACGAAGTACAAGGAGGTATGTGACGAGGGTGCAGGGTGGAGGTCTGAAGAGTCCTCATCACTAGCAATTCAAGCAATTTCCATTTCTTGATCCCAATGGGATTGATACTAGAGAAAACGTATGGAGTAAGAAAACTCTCTTTGATTCCCTAGTCTCTACTTTCTGGGTATCATTCTCCAGGCTGCCCTGTGTTTTCTGCACTGGGGAAAAAGATATCACCAACTCAGTCCAACTGAAGTCTTAAAGGTTTCATCCATTTTCTGCAAAATATTATACTACTTTGTATTTTGAGGAGGATCAAACAGAGATGGTAACACTTCAGTCCATGGGGATGAAATACTAATGATGAGTTTTCAAGGGACAGTGAGAAAAATTGTGTTCGCTAGAACAGACTTCAGGATCTTGCCAAATCTTAATAGAGTGTGGATGCAAATGTTTTGCGGTGGTTAAGAGTTACCCCCTTTGGAGCCAGACTGCCAGGTTTGACTCTTGGCCCTGCTATTACCAGCTGGATAACCCAGTTTTCTTATCTGTAAAGTGATGATAATATTATTTTTATTATTAAAAGAGTTCAAGCAAGCAGAGCTGAATTGGGTTTAAGCCATGAATGAATCTACCATCCTTTCTTTTTATTTTCTGAGCTAAATTGATATAAGCTATGCAGATAACTATCTCTGCATTTCATTAAAAAGCTTGGAACAGGGACCAAGATCTTAGCTTTCATAAGTTGCTTCTTTAAGATGTCCTGCCACAGCCATTACCTTCCAGTTGAGTGTGAGCTAGCCAAGACCTTAGTCACTCATGTGGTTCACTCACCCATTGTTCTTGCCTCAGTGTCCTCACCTGTGGGGAGTGTACTTTATGTCTCTGTAGAATAAGGAAAAGCCAGGTGACAGGCCAGAGTGACATGATACCATTAGTGGTGATGACTTGGAGCTGGACTGGATCAAACTGCACCCACCTAGTTGGTCTTCTGGAGAGGGAAAATGAGCAGGAGAAGAAAATCCAGGAAAGCAAAAAACAACCACAGTAATAAATAAAATAACCTTGTATTTATAGAGTTCTCTTTTGCCACACATGCATTATTTCTGCAGCTAACTTCTTGAGAAATAGGTTAACTGGAAAATAGCATTGTCCCATTTTTTAAGTGGGGGTTTGCAAGAGATAAGGGACCTAGAAACCTTCTGAGAATTGAATCTGAGTCAGTACAGTGAGAAATTTCTCTTCAGACTGTGAAAGAGAAACTAGCAACTTTCCAGGCAGAAAATAATTGCATTTTCAGTCTGGTAGCCTGGAAAAACTCAGGCAAAGAAGTCAGGAGATGTTGAGGTTATCATCATGGACTCTGGGACTAGAAAGACATGGTATTAAAAACTTGTTTTGGCCCCTCTTAGATTTGTGATATAAGGCAAGTAACTTAGTCAATTGAAGCTTTCTTCCATCTCTCCCTGCTTCCTTCCTTCCCTCCCTTCCTCCTTCCCTTCCTTCCTCTGTGCCTCCCCCTCTCTCTCCCTCTTGCCCTCCCTCCCTTCTTTTGTTTCTTTCTTCTTCCTTCTTATGGCAACTATAATGTTTTCCTTAGAACATTGTAAAATTAAGTGCGTTGATATATCTAAAAGTACATTTCACAGCCCCTGGAACGTAACAATCATTCAATATATGCTTAATATTTTATTATTATTTTATCGTTATTACCTTATCCTCAGTTTTGATACTAAGTACTAGTGAGATCTGGGTCATGTTGCTTTATTGTCTTCATTTTCATATTTATAGAATGTAAGAGTAGAATTAAGTGTTTCTTAAAGTCAGAGCTTTAAAGATTCCATGATTCTAGAGTATACGTGTTCTTCCTATTTTGTTCTTCTCTCACATGCATTCAACAATATGACTTTAATTAGTCACTTACCAGACAATTTATTTGGGACCAATTCAAAGAATGTCTGAATCAGTCAGTCTTGGTGTGCCTGGGTCCTTCCCTAAGTCATGCCTCCTGCAGGTCTGTTTACATGATATACTGGGCCTCAGTAACTGAGCCAGAGTAAGGAGGGGAGGGTTCTTGGACCAGCCAAGATCAAGGTACATAGAATAAATTTGGACTTGGAATGGCTTTGAAATAACTAGGCAGGTGGCCAAAAATAGAATCCAGGGAGATCTGGTGAAATCTGATTTCCTCCCAAGAAGCAATAGAACAAGACACTGGAGACAGACTGCGTGGGCTTGAAGATGGTCTATTTATCAGCTTCATGGCTTTGAAAAAGTTATTTAACCTCTGTTTCCTCAATTCTAAATTGAGAATAATATTACCTGTTTCACAGAGTTGTGTTTTACAAAGTAAGTGCTATATAAGTGCATGCTCTTATTAGTATCTATCCCAGTATTAATATATCAGGGGATTTAGGTTGACTGGGTCATGATACTATAAGCCTTCAGGTAGTGGTAATTGTAGGTTTCTGGTAAATCCTTCAAGTAGGAATCAGGTCCTTCCAACATCTTGGGATGGGAGGGCTTCAGCCTAACAGATTGTGAGAAAGAAGAAGAAGGAAGAGAGGGTTTCAGTTCCAGTTCCAGTGGGTCTGGAAGTAGAGATAGAAGTTCCTCTCCCAACCACACATTTTTATTTCCAGAATAAACCAACATGATTGGATGGGGAGGGTTAGAGGAAAAAGCTAACACAAAATACTCTTATCCTGAGTTCAATATTCAGCATATCCAAATCAACATTTAATGTTGGATGTCTTATTTCAGACATAATGGGATGTGTGGGTGGTAATCTCAATATTCTACTTTCCTAGTCAAGATCAAAACATAAACTGATTGGGACTTGATGGCTATCTTCTGTGTGAATTGTGAAGCTAAAATGCTGTCAACATGATATATTGTAGTAGCCAGAGTAAGTCAGCTAATATATTTACCTAGAGGTTCTGGGATCTCCAGCTGTCACAGTGAAATCTCTCTCTCTCTCTCTCTCTCTCTCTCTCTCTCTCTCTCTCTCTCTCACACACACACACACACACACACACACACACACGCACACACACACAGAAACACGTGCTTACGCGTGCACACACACAATGGAGAGGGAACATGAACAAGAGAAAAGACTTTCCTTTTGTTTCAAAATGTCATATATAAAAAGCATGTATAGGGCCTGAGGCCCTATAAATGGAAAAAAAAAATCTTCTTGCCCACTTGGGAGTATTGCCTACAAAGCTGAAAAGGTAAGCCAAGAATATCCAAAAGCAGCTTGTACATTATTCTTGCACATTTTACCTCCTCTTTAACTTGGCCTACTGACACCCACCTGGCTTCCACTCACATGTCCCAGGTCAGTTGAAGTCTCTTGCATAATTCCCAGTCTTATGAGCATTACTGTTCAGTTCTCAATGTTCACAAGATGTACTAGCCAGCTTCTCTCCTTTTCTACCTTGCTTCTTAAAAGATTAGGTACTAGATTCAGTCTTCTGAGCTTTCCACCGATAAGCCAGAACTTCTTAGAACTAAGCTTCCCATAGAGTGTTTCTTAGCAGACTTGAGGCTGACTGTATGGCCATCTGCCTAGTTATTTCAGAGGTATTTCCCAGATCCAACAGTTAACAAATATCAAGAAGTAACCCAGTCAGAATCCATGAGCTCCTTTGAATTTGCATTTATTATGAATTTGTATTCATTATGTCTGATTCTTTTATATTTAGAAATTCTTGATAACAAACAACAGAAGTTTATCTATTACTAGCATAAGCAAAGTTATTGATGTAATTTAGGAATATTTGGGTATCTCACGGAACCATGGACAAGAAGGTAGCTGAAATTTGTGAATAATTTGATCTAATAATTTAAATGTTATCAATATTCTCTCTGTTTGCTTCTCTGTGATTAACTGTATTCTTCCTTCTTGCTCTTAACTGGCTTTCTTTGCATGGAAGAGTATGCATAGTAAAAGGCAGACCAAAATAAAATGGCAAGCCATCTGCCTTTTATAGTTTGGTTCACCCCCAAAAAGATTGATTTTCTTAATCCTTTATAGCTTTGAAATCTTGCCTAGATTTACATAAAAACAAGCCTTGACATTTCTGATTTAAAGGACAGGTTTTATTTTTTTGTTTTCAGATGTGTTATAAATTTCTTTCCAGTTAAGATAAATAAACATATTAGAGGGGAGAATGGAATCTGCTAAGTCACCAGTTCGTTTAAGGGGTCCAGTAAGAGGATATCCAATATGAAGAGAGAGAGGGTGCATATGGCAGAGCAGTGTGGAGTATAGAGAAAAAACCTGAAGGAAATCATCAAAGTAACCAGGAAATTTGTCTTTAAGACTCAGAGACCAAACTAGATCAAACCATGCATGGATTCTCTTGATTGCAAAAGTGGACAAAGAAACAGGAGCCAGGCTGAGCTAAAAGAAGATCTGGAATTACTAACTGATGAGAAGAGCATACTCCTGACCATGCTTGAAATTCAACTACATTCTGTGTTTCTAGCCCACTTTGAATTTTTATTCTCTGTGGATATATGTGTCACTGAGTGCCTAAAGGGTTACCAAAAATTCTGTAAAAACAGACTGGGGTGGGCTGTGAGTGTCCTGTAGCAGAGCAGAGGGAGAGTCTTCAGAGAGCCTGCTGTAGTAGCACAGTGGGGTACTGTGTTACTCAGAAGAGCCCACCATGGCATCTCTGGCACTCATACCAGGGAGTTGCCCATGCCAAATGTATCTGTGTGTTCACACAATCCACGCATCCTGTTTGCTCATGCATTTCTATTGACTTTTAGAGATACAGGTATTAATTGTGGCTTCTGGATCGTTTTAGCACCAAGGAATGACAAGCTTTCCATATACATGCCACATAACATAGATCTTGTATTTCAAGATTCACACACCCCACAACCTGTTAACATTAATTACTATCTTATAAAAGCTCAATTCAGTTGAGTAATAATGACTGAAGAAAGGAAGAAGGTGATACTGAATATTGGAAAAGTAGTCACAATCATGTTGGCAACATAGATTTTCAGGTTATCTTAGAAATACTCTACAAAGTTTATGAAGATATATTACTTTCCTTTGTGCCTTATCTATACTTCTCTACATTTAGCCAATGCTTCCTAAATATTTATTGACCTCCTGTGTACATAGTCTGTGGAGAATTCTAGAGAAGTATACAATCCTTGTCAATTTTTAAACATAGAGTCTTATTGGAAAGAATAAATTTTCATAGATAAAATGAAAAATAGCCACATAAACATGCAAAAGTCATAAATGGTATAGCATAGGAAATGGGCTTATGTAAGAAATTTATTTCCATAACACATTAATATAATCCATAAGAAAAAAAGATCAAATCAATACCTATTTGTTGATCAAAGCTCTACTGGGCAATAGAGGAAAATTCAAGGGTTGGGTGTGATACTCAGAGAATTTTCAGTCTAGTCATGACTATGAGGCACATTTGAGAATCTTGGAGACCAAGTACAAAGGATAGGAGAGATGCTGTCAAAACTAAAAGCAGGCTGGGCATGGTGGCTCACGCCTAAAGTGGTAGCAATTTTGGAGGCCAGAGCGGGAGGATTGCATGAGTCTAGGAGTTCAAAATCAGCATGTGCCTCAAAGCAAGACCTCATGTCTATAAAAATTTTTTAAAAATTAGCCAAGCATGGTGGCATGTGCCTGTACTCCCAGCTACACAGTAGGCAGAGGCAGAAGGATCACCTGAGTCCAGAATGTTGAGGCTGCCTGATTGTGCCACTAGTACTCCATCCTGAGTGACAGAATGTGACCTCAACTCAAAAACAAACAAACAAAAACTAAAGGAAAAAAAAAGTACATATTAAGTCCCCACCAAATTGCTACCAACATTTGACTTACAGAATCTTTAAGCATCTCTTGCTTTCAGGGTGGTTTTTACTTTGTCTAGGTCTTGTATGATGCTCTAGCATAGAACTCCCACCTGAGATAATAGAGCAGCTTTGTGAGAAAAAACTGAATTTTGACATTAGAAAGGCCAGTGTTCAAATCTCAGTTCTCATTTTCCTTGAGCATCAGTTTGTCCATCTATTACATAGGGGTAGTGATAATAATGCCCCATCAGTACGGTTTTGTGGAGATTAAATGAGGATATATATGCATATGTTTACACACATTTAATAAATTGTAATACATTAATGCATATTAATAAATGGTAATTATTGTTATTATTACCTTTGACATGAGAGGTTGTCTTAGAACACTCAGTCTAATTAGGCCTCTTAAGTCCAGTTGTAGCCACTAACCTAGCATTGAGATCTCTGGGGTATAAACAGTTCACAAACCATCCAATAATGTAACTTCGCAGTAGTCTATCTTTTCTTTTTCTTTTTTTTTAATTTTTAATTTTGAAGATGTGGGGTACAATTCAGGGTTAGGTATACAAATACTCATTATGCAGGTACCCTTGTTAATGAGTAGTCTGTCTTAAGGAACACTTACTACTAATAATATTTGACATTAATTCTGAAATTTCCAGTTTACAAAACACATTCAAATATATAATCTCTTTTGATCTTCAACCCTTTTGGAAAGTTGTTACTACTGTTCCTGTTCTATAGAGAAGGAAAATGAGTCAGAAAGGGTTAGCAGATTTGCCCTCAGATCTCACCACCAGGAAGTTACTGAGCCCCAAATCATACAATCAGGATGTTGCTGAACCACCCCTGGGTCCACGTCTTCTGATTCCAAACCTCATATCCTTTTCTCTAAAGCAAATGCCTCTTAATAAGAACCATTTGGGTGGGGAGAGGGAGAGGTCCAGGAAAAACTGTCTTACTTCAAAATTCGTATTTACCCACAAGATACTTCCCATTGAGAATCATGAAACTACCTATCATGAATGACTAGTTGATGCACTATGTAAATATGTAAGCCAGGGTTACATTTACCATGCCTAGTGTTTTTGGTGAAGATGTGGAATTTTTTGTTGTTGTTGTTAAAACTGCTGGATTTGCTATAGTTTTATCATTTGATTAGGATTCCACAGGCACAGATTGACATTAAAAAGCTGTTAATTCTGTTGACTCCAGAGGGCACAGCTAATGAAATGTCCCAGAAGCTGAATGCTTTCCAAAACCACCGTGTCATATAGAACAGTTCTCTATTAATCATGATGAAAGTATTTCCTTTATCTAAATGAAATCTGTAATTTGGGACGAAGAATAAAGATCCATTTGCGGATAAAGGGAAAGTTGCTGTGAAAATTCAGGAAACTAAAAAATAAAGATAGGTCTACTCAATATTCATGAAGTCAGATTGGTGATGCAAATAGAGATTGCAATCTCGTATTTTCTAATGACTGGGCTTGTAGCAATCTTGTATCAGTTTTGCAGATTCCTACTCAACTTTAAAGGGAATTACTGCATATTGTACAATTTTTTAAAAGAAAGTTTAACATATCCAATATGGTTTTCTGTCATCCTTGACTAATGTTTAATTTTCATCTAAGAATTTCTAAGATATATGAATAGAGGTGTATAAATGACAAAGAAAATATATGACACAGCCTGCATAATAGATAAACATAGATGTTGATAAGTGAATCCTTTTTGCATTGAATACAACATGCTCACAAAATGCAGTTTTAAGAGAACTATGAACATTGGTTTAGGTTTAATTTTGCTTCTTTGAGAGATAACTCAAATGTCTTTAGCTAAGTCATTTTATAAAGAAATATTATAAATTTTCACTCTCACCCCATTGTATTTAGAAACTCTTGTTTCATACGCAGCACAAGTCCTCATCTTCTACACGGTTCTGTAGAATTTATGAGAAAATGACAGTAAATTCTAAGAATCCTTACTTTATTTCCTTTTGTGATAAATGTAAAAAACAAATATTTGAAATAGGGGAAGGTAAAAGAACTCTGAGTCATTTCTTTATCCCCCTAACACTTGACGCAGTGCCCGTACAGGTCCTCAAGAAAGATTTGTTGAGCTAGCTATTCGTTAAATGAGTTAACAGACTCTGTCTCAGAATCAACTATCTGTTATTTAAAATTATTTTCTATTTCTCTTTTTTAGGCCAGCCCTGCTCCCATAATTGTCAACACAGATACTTTGGACACAATTCCTTATGTAAGTAACATTTTTATTAAGACTTTCTTTAAAAACTATGATAGAACTTTTTCAGCTGAACTGAAAAGTCAACACATAGTTTCACCTTAGCAAAATAATCTCGTGAAATGATGTGTAGAATTAGTTTTTTGAAATTTATTTTGATGTTTGCTAAATCTTGGCTTTGTCGTGCAATTATTTTCCTCTTTCATTAATGTTTTATAAAATATAAGGGTCCATTATGAAAAAATACCAGGCAATTCTGTCCAAATAATGTTAGCATGCTAGGTGGTACACTGCAAAGAGACTGAATTGTTCATAGCACACATGGACAAATTTCTTTGGGTTTCTTATAAAAGGAATAGTCAAATCAATTTCTGTTACAGAACCTAGAACATAAAATAAGTGATCAATGACTATTTTGATGGATTTTCTTGGTATTCTGTCTAATAAGAATTAGAGCAAAAATTTTGTGAGGTGCAATCTGTCAATATATAATGAACTGTATGTTTTTTTATAAAGCATAGAACATGAGACAGTAGAATCAGGCAGATCAATGAAGCCAGCATTTTGTTTATG
Organism: Tarsius wallacei; assembly: GCA_963574415.1. Taxonomy (NCBI): domain Eukaryota; kingdom Metazoa; phylum Chordata; class Mammalia; order Primates; family Tarsiidae; genus Tarsius; species Tarsius wallacei. The sequence goes on along the minus strand of CAUYQG010047319.1, from coordinate 28,660 downwards.
CCACACATCTATGCTATAATGGCCAAAGTTCTTGAAAATAGAGTCTGGGCATGGAAATTGTGTGGCCAGCAATAGGCCACACTGGGGATGAGTGGTTGACATTATGAAAGTCCAGCACAATGGTTCCTAGCCCTGAGTGGTTCCTAGCTAATGGGTAGAGAATAGTGATTAAGGAAGACAGGACAGCCACAGATTCATGCAGACAGGGTATAAGGCAAGGAATAAGGGTTGCAGAGATAGTGGATAAGAACAAATAGACTCCTGGCCTTTGATCAAATGAATGAAGCATGTGAGGCATTTGGAACAGTACCTGGCACAAAGTGCTTGGTAAGCATTGACCGTTCTCAGTCTCAGACCCCAACCTTAAATGCCTACAACGACCAGGCAAATCATAGAAACAAGTCAAATAGGTGGAGTGGGGACAGTGAGGAGCAGAAAGCACATGGCCCTCCAAAGAGGGCAGCAGCCACTTGGCGCCTAGAGTTGCCAGATCATCCAGTTTTTCAAAACGAGTTGGAAATTTGAATTTTTAATGTACATGTTTGCAATTTCTAAATATAGGCAACTAATTTCCAAAAGTTCAAACACTGTGCTTGCCAAACAAAGTGTGTCTAGTCCATAGCCTCCCTTTCGAGAGACGTTTACCTCCAAGGAACTGGAGGTCCTGAGCAGGTTCCGCAGGCTGGGACACGGCCACAGGGGAGCAGAATGCAGGAACTAGAGTACAAGTTTGAGACTCGATTATAAGAATAGGGGACTAAAACTGGGACACAGGGTCAGGACAAGAATAATAGCAAGCTTGACTTGATGCTGAATCACTTAAACTACTGAACTAGGGCTTCTTAAATCATCCTGCACAGGAACAGTTTGGGGTCAGACCGGAAATGGGGTTAAGCTTACTGGTAGGAATCAAGTGGTTCCAGTTGTGGAAAGTTAAGGGCTCTGTAGAAGGAAATGAAGCAGTGTATTCAAGGCACCAGTGTCCACTATTCTCTCACTTTTCATGTCTTCCTTTATTTATCAAACATTTGTATTGGGGTTACTGTTTGTCTAGCACTGTTTTAAGCACTTAACTAATTATAACTAATTTAATCCTTATAATATCCTATGGGGTAGGTACTATTAATTTATTTATTTTACAGATGGGGAAACTGAGTAATAAGGAGGTTAGGTAACTTTCACAAGGACTCACAGTAAGAGACAGATCCAAGAGTGAACCCAAATAGCCTAGGTGTAAAATCTGAGGTCTTTTTTAACTTCTAATATGCTGCTATTTATATGTCTTTCTTCCGTTTATTGTTTTCTGCCTCTCAACTAGGAACATTTTTTTTTACACTCAGGATAGGAATCCACGTATATATTAAGGAATCCTATGTCCCAAATAAATCTCCTTAGCCATTGGCAAAGCAGGTGAGTAGTGCTTTCTAGTAGACATGCAGCACAGAGGCTTGATTTTATCAGTAGGACACTTCCTTGTGGTTGATCTATATCATTTCAAAACTTTCTATTAGGATTCTCATGGCTTAACTGCCAGCTGTCCTCATGTAGAAATAATTTATAAATAGCATCTAAGGATCTTGTACAGACACTCTAAATTGATATCTCAATTAATTACTAGTAAAATCAGTCACATATATCAAATTAATCAATTTATTCCCATTCTCCTAAATATCAGTTTTGTATCTGACTTTGAGTTCTTCAAAGGGTGTTGTTGCTGTTGTTGTTGTTGTTTAGTCTTCAACTTTTTTATGTTTAATGTAACCCACTTTGTGCTTTGTTAAGAGTTAGGATCTTGCCGGGCTCGGTGGCTCAGCCTATAATCCCGCGCCTTGGGAGGCTGAGGTGAGTGGATTGCCTGAGCCCGCGGGTTCGAGACCCGCCTGGGCAACTTGATGAGATCTCATCTCTACAATAAATCAAAAAGTAGCCGGGTGTGGTAGCACACGCCTGTAGTTCCAGCTACTTGGAAGGCTGAGGTGGAAGGATCGCCAGAGCCCAGCAGGTCGAGGCTGCAGTGGCCGGAAGCGGCCACTGCACTCCAGTCTGAGCGACAGAGTGAGACTCCAACTCAGAAAAAAAAAAAGAGTTAGGATCTTTAGAGAGGTTTGCTGAATAGTTGTTATGATGAAAATGTCCCCAATTCTTATGGCAGTGTGTTCTTGAGAAATCCATTTAGTCTTTCTGCACCTAAAGTAATCTCTATAAGAAATAAATTAACTATAATACCTGTCTCAAAGATTTTATGTGTGAAATCATAATTTATTATCAAACTTCCTTTCTATAGTGATTTATGTATTTATACTTTTTTTCAATGAACACTTATGGAGTAATGCATGCTCAATTCTGGGAGGATGGTAAATATGAATATTTCTCCCCATGTAGAAGAAGTATGAATACATTACCAATTGAAAATGGCAGCTTTATCACACAGGCATTAATGTGGATGTGCTTGGCTCTTGGCACAGACCCAACTCTCCTCTTTGTTCCTGACTCACTGGGTAACCTTGAACAAATCACTGTTCCTTTCACAATCTATTTTCTCATTCCCCAGTGTTCTATACTTTGTTTTTCTCTTTTCTTTCTCATGTTCTAGTGGTTCACATAATCTCAGCTCTATTTAATTTAAAAAAAAAAAAAAGATTTCAGAGTTCCCCAGAGAGCATTTTAGTCATGTTGCATAAGAACATTTCCTTCTTTAAAAATATTGCTTACATGCCAAATTTTAACTTATACTCATTTATTAAAGCCCTTCTAATAAATAATTTCATTACAAATGAATGTATTAATTTTTCTGATTAGCAAATTTTATTTTAGATGTAAATGGTTGCTATGGAAATGATTCCTTGGCACACATGCAAATGGCAACTGAATAGCTAAAGGAAATTTCTAGGGCCAGAATTTCATGGAAGTGTCTAATAAAGGTATAAAAGAGATTTCTGCGTTTTTTTTTTTTTAAGGAAGATAAGTTAAGTGACAGTTGAGTTTTGCTGACAGTGAAGAGAGTCACAAAAAGTTTTTACATGTTAATACCTCAAATAAGCTTTCTTATAGGATGCCATGCTATTTTAAGGTTGAGTAGGATCTTGCATATAGCATAGTCCAGCCTCTCATGCAAAGCAGGAATCCTTGTATGAAAATTAAAATCCCAAAAGAAGAAGCATGGAGAGATTGAGAAAAACATTTTCACACTTCAATACGCTCTAGTTTCTATTTTTCACTCAATGTTGTTATTCTTCCCCAATATATGTTGAATATTGTTTTATGCCAACTATTGAAAATACTTTGTTCTTAGGGAGCTCAGGGTGGTTAGAGCCTGCTTATGATCTGTAAGTCCAACTTCCTGGAATTTGACTCAATCAAATGGTAGCATGTTGCCCTCCCAAACTCTTCAGCCAATTGACTGGGTGTTCTCCTCTCCCTTCAGCAGACATTTCAGGGTCCTCTATTAAATGTCATCCAAACAAATCTCATTCTTTCTGTTTTAGACCAAAAAAATTTAATCAGAGAGATTCTAGAATGTATTTTGCTCCTAACCTTCATTAGTAGTCATTTCATAATTTGGCAATCTTCTGACTTGTTTCAGGAAATGCACTGTAGATAATAGTATACTTGAATATCATGAGTTTTACTTGTATTTTTTTTTTTTTTTTTGAGCCAGAGTCTCACTCTTTTGCCCAGGCTAGAGTACAGTGGCATGCTCACGGCCACTGCAGCCTCGACCTGCTGAACTCAGGCGATCCTTCCACCCCAGCTTTCCAACTACAGGCATGAGCTTATTTTTTTGATTTATTGTAGTGACAAGGTCTCACCAAGTTGCCCAGGCTGGTCTTGAGCCTCTGAGCTCAGGCAATCCTCTCACCTCAACCTTCCAAAGTGCTGGGATTACAAGCCTGAGCCACTGCACCCTGCCATCGTGAGTTGTAAATCTTGTTAAATAACTTAGAATTCGATTAACACAAACCTCTCATTTTACAGATACAGATATTCTAGCTCAACTAGTACATGGTAGACCAAACTCACTATTCCCTCATGGAACAGTCCATTTTTCGTGTGTAACCAGTAATTATGAAATGAGTGGCATACAACAAAAATGCATTTGTTTCTTCTCTAAGTGTTTGTCAGTTAGCTAGGCCAGCTCCTTCAGGTTGCAGAATACAGTAGTCCCACCTATCCATGAGTGATAAGTTCCAAGTCCCCCAGTGATGCCTGAATAATACTGAACCCTATATATGTGCATTTTCCGTTTTAACTATCAGGCACTGGGGTAGTAACTTTTGTAGTTTGAGGTGCAACAGCAAAGCTAGCACAAGTTTGTTGTTTGTTTTGGCTGCTGTTGTTGTTTTTTTCCCTCTTCACTATTCCATGGAATTCTTACCGTAGATATTAACAGGCATTTTTTCTTCCTGTTGCTATTAAGTGTAAAACTTTTACCTTTTTTTCACTCAAAGTACCTTATGCTTTCTCTTTGGCATACCTGAGTTGTTAGCTTCACTAATCTTGCACTTGGTAGCCATTGTTAAGTATAATAAGGGTTGCTTGAACATAAGCACTGCTATGTCAGTACAGTCGATCTGATCAACAAGAATGCTGCTAAGAGACTAATGGGCAAGTAGCATCTAAGCATGGATACCCTGGACAAAAAATGATTCGCATCTCAGGAGAGATGAAATGGGACCATAAGAAATTTCATCACAGTACTCAGAATGGTACATAATTAAAAACTTATGAGTTAGAATGTCTAGAATTTCCTATATTTCTAGAATTTTCCTGTTCAGACCATGGTTGATCCCGGGTAACCAGAATTGTGGAAAGTGAAACCTGGATAAAGGGGCTACTGCACCAGGTTGGTTTGGACATCTCTGCTTCACATGTTTCATTCTGGGGTTCAGGAGGTGGGACAGTAGCTATCCTGAGAATGCTATTCATATTGTGATGGCCAGAGCATAAGAAGTCAAGTCCATGACACAAACACAGTTAAAACTTCTGCTCACCTTTCATCTGCTAACACCCAGTTGGCTAAAAACAAGTCATATTGCCAAGCTCAAAGTGGAGGAAGGCATGAATATTTGCTAAACTATAAACTCATTCATCACACCAACCCTTAAATAAAAGGATTAAGAATCTGTGTATGAGTGCTTTCTCTTGCCCATGCCAGCTCTGGCATGTCTCTTTCTTTTTTCCTCTCTTCTTTCTCTAATAACTTTGTTTTGGAAAAGGAAAGAAAGAAAGAAAGAAAGAAAGAAAGAAAGAAAGAAAGACAGGAAGGAAGGAAGGAAGAAAGAAAGGAAGAAAATAAAAAACACAAGCATACAAAAACAGGTACAAAAGAAGTAAACTTGCACTTTAAAAATATTGGTAGGTCAATGACACTAAAAGTGTCAGAGAGATCTGGTTCAACTGAAAAGGGGGAGTGTTTGCATTATTGCATTATTGTATCTGAGAAATAAAATAAACACTAGCAAGTATTGGCTGTACAATTGCTTCACTTTTCTATAAGGTACTTTGTTGTTTGAAACTTTGTTTCCATGGGTAAAAATAATAGTGGAGATAAGTCCCAAAGTTCCAGAACTACTGCTTGGAAAACCTCCTAGGAAAGTGAGGGAGAGAGAAAAGGAGAAGAAAATGGGGAAAGAAGGAATAGTTAGGTTATAGGTAATTTGACAGGGTCCTTATTAGTATCACCCATTGGATTTGGCTGCCAAGAAGATCATTTATGAAAAAGTTATTTGAAGACAGCCATAATATCATTATAATACAATCAGTGAGGTTTTTATAGTGTGCTTTTAAGTGGGAAAGGCCATTGGATGCAAACACAACTATGGTTCTGGAGCAAAAGACAAGAGCATGATCTAAAAGGAAAAAAAAATACTCCCCCAAAAGGCTGACAACGTGAGTGACAGTGAGAAGAGAAAGGATGCTGTGGGTTCAGGGCCATAGAGACACAACTGAATTTTCAGTGAGGATCATTCAGGAGCAAGTGAAGCAGCCTGAATCTAAGGATGTTGTTAGGCAACATTTAACTTCTGATTGATTCCAGCATCAGGAAGCTGAGAAGGAGTTGCATATTACAGAAGTGAGATAACCAAGCACTTGTAATTTCAGACATTTGGGCATTAATGTTCTTGAGTCACTATGTACAATAACAGACCCTTAGAATTTTGGCTACTATTCACTTTTAATTGGATATTTTTCCAAAATTGCCTGTGATGAGAAAGAAAGTAAAAATACCTTTATTTCTTTCAACTATCCTGGCAGTGATTAATAATGGTAAGATATTTTGGAAGAATTTGCTGATTTTAGTACACTTATATTTCAAAAAATGCAATTTCTTCTTTTCTGTGGTTTTTCCCATGGACACTGTTAAAACTCTATTGTTGATGTTTTTTCTCTGTTTAATGTAGCATTATACAGAGATTTCTTTTAAAAAAATCTTTACCTGTCAGAAAACAGCTTAATTTTGGCAAACTATGCCCATGAGGTCATAGGAATTTAGCAATAGAGGCAAAGCTATCAGTATTTGTTTGTATTAAACCTAACCAATCTATATCCGTTTCTCAGCTGCCAAAATCAGCAGGCCCACTACTCTTAACTGCTTGTTACTTTGCTCTAAAAGACTGGAGGTGTAGAAGAGCAGTGCTCTTCTAATATTAATGTAATATTTAGCATATGAGTTGCCTGGGGGTTGTCTTAACATGTAGATTTTGATTCAGTAGGTATGAAATGGGGAATCCACATTTCTAATAAACTGCCAGGTGTGGTTGAAGCTGCTCAGTTGAGAGCCTAGCCTTTGGTTTTATGTACAACTCAGTTCTAAGCCCACTTCTGTCAGAACCTTCTGTGAGTTTTGGTTAAGTTAAATCATCTGTCTAAACCTGTGTTTCATTATATATAAAACAGGGATAATAATATTTGCCTTGTAGATATTGGCTCTTGGGTGCCATATTCCACAGTGCAGATATGGGATATGTCTATCATTCCAGAAAGTTCTATGAGACAGAGCTGTTCTACACAATATATAATAAGAAAGAAGTAGGTGGAATAAGGAAGCTAATTTCTGTCAAGGGACCACTCCAGTTTCTTTAATATATATTATCTAATTAATCATCAAAATTATCCATTCAACTTTTGTGTGTTGATTTCATTTTCTCCCATTTAGAGTTCAGTATTTTTTAATCTTCTAAATAGTCAGCAGTCTAAAGGAATTGTGAGGTGTACTCATGTGGAGGGCAGGGTGCCTGCTCTCATGGCCTCTAAAAGCTTAATTTTCAAGAGTCTCGTATATGACACATATGGAGGCAAATGCAAACAATTGCTGAGAGCTTTCTTAAAAGTTCAGTGACTCTCTCGTTATTTTCCTATTGTGAAATTATAAAATTTCTATGTACACTGGGATGAATTTTTAAAATAAAAATAGTGAAATCAGTAGAAAACCTGACCTACTTACCCATTCACAAACTTACTTCAGTTGTTTTTGCACTGTGGTAAGCTTGCAGGGAGCAGTTTGTTTGCTACTCTGCTCATAACTTCTCATCCACTAGGAAGCCATTTCTTAGGCATGTCATATTGGACTTAAAGTGGGAGACAATGAGAAAATAACACAGTTGTCCAAGAGAAGACTGTGATTGCTGTTTAGAAGTAGTGACATAAGCCTTCTTTCTGGAAGTGGTTTCCCTGAAGGCACATGTCTCATGTACCAGGGCAAAGAAGTCACTCTCATAATCCTGGCAGAGCAGATTTAAGAGCAAGGGGGGATATAACCGTGAAGAATATTTGTATATCTTCTCAAAGACATTGCTACTCAAGGTGTGGTCTGTGAACTGGCAGCATTAGCTCTCACAGGACAGATTATTAGAATTGTGGGAGCTCTAGCTTTTCCTCAGAGCTATCGAATCAGAATCTCTGTGAGTGGGACTGAAGAATCTGTGTTTTTACAAGCACCTCAAGTGACTCTTACACATACTGAAGTTTGCAAGATGCTTTTCTACAATTTACAAGGCACTTTTACAAGTTAGTGGGGACCCTAAATGGGTCTAGATGCTGAACTGAAGGTAGGAAATACTGCACACAGGGAAGACCAAGTAAAACATCTGAAATACAATAACAAGACATGTAGCATCAATTGAAACAGTGTTTAATCCTGGTGGTGCTTTTTTTTTTTTTTAAAATCACCTGGGATAATTTTTAAAACATTCTCTCTCATAGCCTAGTGAAGAAAAGGTAAGTTAACAAAAATGGATAATGTGTGCTGTTAAACACCCCCTGCTTATCTCTGCCTGACTCAGTCCTACATATCCTAAAGGATTCAGCAGAAATAATGATGTTTCTAGTAGAGTGAGGTTAAGGGTAATGGTAAGGTTCCTATTGTGTGCTTCCACTGCAGGCTCCTCTTTCCTTTCAAAGAAGTGATCACGCTGCATTGCAATCATTTCTTTAATGATTGAGCTTTCTTCCTAGAGGGTAAGCTTCATAAGCACAAGGAAAATATTTGTATTTCCACAGCCCAGCATATTTTTACAGACTGGCAGAAAGAAGGAAAGTGTGAGGGGGGGAAGGGAGGAAAGGAGGAAGGAAGGAAGGAAGGAAAAAATGTGAAGAAGCTTCAATAAGCGGGTATGTTATAAGAAGCCATTCTATTTAAAGGAATCAGATAAAGGTAGAATTTTATCTGGCTCTTAGAAAATTAGATTTTATTCCTGGCAGAGTAGGTAAAAAGCTTTCCAAGACGAGGGAACTGCATATGCAAAGATCAGAGGTCTGGAAAAACATATGGCCCTGAGTTCTGTGCAGCTGGAGCACAGAGCAATGGCATAATGGAAGTTGAAGAGGTGAGACTGAGTTTGATTGGAATGCCTTATTTCTTGATATGGGCTTTGGACTTTAGCCTGTAGGCATTGTTGGTAATATTATCCTCTCATATATTTGGGAAACTATGGACATCTCTTTTTACCACTATACCTCTAGGACCTAGTTTGCACCTGTTATATAGTAGGTAACCTGAAATATATGTTGAATAAATACAACTAAAAAAAAATATTGCTCATCTAAAAGCAATGAACCACAGGCTGGTCTTGGGCCTTTTGTATATTTTCCCATCTCCTTTTTTTTTTTTTTTTAACTCTGCTCCATTAATTCAGAATGCCTTTTCTTTCACTCTCATCTTTTTGATCCCATTAAACTACCACCACTATCAGGAAGCCCTTATCAGTCCTTCCAGGCAACATTAATGTTTTTTTCCACAGTATTTCATTCACAACAAGTTGCCTGGTTTAATTGAAATAAGATGAACTTTGGGCTCTTTTGATCCTACCATACACCAGCTGGGTAACAGGAAATTAGCTTCTCTGGCCCCTTTTCTTCATCTGTAAGTAGAGTCAGTAATGGCCATAATGCATAGGGTATTATTTAGGGTATAGATTTAGTTATATATAAGAGAGACCAAAATAACAATGTTTTTGCAAAATAGGAAAGTATTTCTGTCACATATGACAGTCCCTATGTGAGTCCTCCAGAGGTAGAATGTCTATTTTGCTCCATGAAGCCTTAGAAAGACCCAAGTACCTTTCATTTTCTTACCTTACCACCCTTGTACATATAGTCTAAGAGGGCTGCCACCATGATGACATGCCAATGAGCAGTTTTGAAGAAATGCAGAGATGGGCATAGTTGAGCCCTTTTTCATCATCTCTGAAAAGTTGTAAACATAATTTTCCTTCATACCCCAAGGGTTAAAACTTAAGCATTTTACTGACACAAACACTGAAAAAACTCTTAAGATCACTGGTTGTAAGCAATAGAGATCATATTTAGAAATTGCTTCGCTCATAACAGATATTCAAAAAATGATAGCCATTGTTACTGTGCTAAATTAGTATTTGCCATGTTCTTCCTTGTTTAGTAATAGTTCTTACCACCTGGTATTAGCCAAATAGAATTGTTTTGCTTATTTTTAAATTCCAAGGAGCATCTAGCTCAGGTCCATGCACATAGTGGGATTTCAAAGAAATTTTAACTTATCACCGTAGCACTCAGTTGTATTATTCAAATGTAGCTGTTTTAATAGAGCAAATTTTTATTTGAAAAGGTAATTCATCAGGTAAAATATGTGTGTGTTAGTTTGATCCACATGATCTGGTTGATTAAGGTACATGTGACAATGCAAAAGTGGGGTGCCCAATATATTGTCTCTTAATAGTCTAACATACTCATCAATAACTACTCCTTTTAAAGTATGATCCTTTACAAAAGTGTTTTTCTTTTCCAAATGTACTTTTGAAAGAAAATGAAGGTCGTCATATATGATGGAAAAGATCTTGGTTGGTTGAGTGAAAACAAATAGAAGAAAGAGAAAGGAAGGGTGACAGTTGAGTAAGAAGCAAGATCAGGAAAGGAAATGAGAAGAATAATAAAGAGAAATGGCTTAACATTGTTATCTGTCTTCAATTGTGAGAATATTATATTTAGATTGAGCTAAAAAGAATCTACTTCAAAATAATAAATAAATAAATAAATAAATAAATGAATAAATAAATAAAGCAGTAATAGTAAAACATTTTCCTGGAGCCTCAGAACTCTTTTGGTGCTTAGGGCGTTTTATAATCTCCACTTCCCCTTGTTGAATTTTGTGGACTTTTACATTGGCTTTTCTACACTGATATTTTTTAGGGACCAGTTCCTGGTAGATGACTGTAGCCACTTATTCTCTAGAAGTTCAGATAGATATACCTTGTTTTTGTGGTTGACTTCCCCTTAGTGTCTTTTTTAAGCATACCACATCTCAGTCCTAAATTATTTCCCCTCAGTTGTCACTTAGAAGTTCCGTTTCTTTGAATATTTGAAGAGCAGGATGAACTTTCATCAGCTTTTCTTTTAGTGAAAAAAAAAATACAGTCACTGCTTCACAAACAGCTTTAATGGAAATGCATTTTGATTACCCTGATTTCTACCAAGTGCCACAAATGATGTTTTGCCCAGAAGTATTTTATTTTAGAAACTCAGGAACATACAACTCAAAGAATAGCAATCTAATGAAGTGTCACATGAAGAAAAAGTAATCATGAAATAACAAATCCAGATAGGTCAAATACCATACTGAGAGGAGCAAATAAACAATAGCCCATCATCATCGGTATCTCTTTAAATGCAATCTCAGGAAATTTTCTTTTTTTTTTTTGCTTATTTTTAAAGCACATCGCTAATACTTTTTTCAGTCCCCTGCAGCAGTAGTTCTCAACCTTGGCTGCACATTGTAATCACTTCTCACTTTAAAAATACTGATGCCTGGACCCCAAGAACAAAGATGCCTTTTAAATAGACCTGTGTTTGGTAGAGGCATTGAGATGTTTAAATCCTCCCCAGGTGATTCTTTTGTGCAGCCAAGGCTGAGAACCACTGACTTACAGCTATAAAATGAAGTCTGATCTAGTTGAATTGAAATTATAAAATTAGTGCCAGCACTTGCGTTGCTTATTACTTTTGGGGAGAACATGGTAACTGCAGTGTGGTGTGTGTCATAAATCACTAGGGAATGTTAAGGCATCCAGTCTTTCTAACCCACTATGACTCTGGAAAGACCTTCCAATGGAAATGGCTGGTTGCTTTAGTGGGCTTATTATAGGCAATAAACTGAGTTTGCCCCCTGTTAACTTGGTAACAGACCACAGCCACTGATAACAAAGCTGTCTATGCAAGGCACATGCCCTCAGGTTCAGACATGATCAAGTTAATGAAACACCCCTCCAAGGGTTGTTGTGCTGACACATGTCACCATTTATGAGTTGTAATTGGGTTGATTAAAAAGGAAGGCATGGCCTATGCTTTAGCAGTTTAGCCTGAGGGCCCTCAACAAAACAGAAAAGAAATTTGCAAGCCAGACTACTGCTAAAAACAAGTCAGGGGTGTAATCACAATAAGCCTCAGGTTCTATAATGACCTTTAGGTAGGTCATTATAGAACCTGAGGCTTATTGTGATTACAGTCAAATATCAAGATCCTAGAAGCTTTCTCTGACAACCCACCTCACTGAGCTTGCCCCTGTCTCTGAATGCCTATTGTACTTACTTAAAGGGGGACAATGGAGAAAAGTTTATTTAATTCAAGTTTATTTTATGGCAATTTGGTTTAATGCATTTCAGTTTGGTTGTGAAATTATCTAGCTGCTTTAAAAGGGGGCATTATGTTGGTATGACCAAGAGCACAGAGTTGGCATCCAACAGAAGCGTCTCTTGTGTGAACTTGAGGAAGTGACTTCGGCTTTTTGAGCCTTAGTTTTTTATTTGGTAAAATGAGGGAAAGGTGGAAATATTTCATAGTGCAAGTATGAGAATGATCTGAACAATTTCATTAATGATTTAACAAAATGGTAGAAATAGCAGTAGCTAATACTTATTGAACTATTTGTTAAGCACTATTAAATATTTTATATTTATATTAATTTATTCTGTTCCCACAATTACCATATGAAGTATATAATTGTTATCTCTATATGTGGGAAGTTTTAGGTAAGGAGATTAATAACTTGTCCATTAGGATCAGACCCACTGGGGATGTGGCGTGTCTGGTGTGCGATGCGATGCTGCATGAAAGATGCAAAGAATTGCACAGAAATTAGATTGGAAAATATAGCTTATTTAAAAGTAAATTAAGGAGAGAGAAAGAGAAGATTCATCTCCCCAAGGTAGGGAAGGGGACCAAAGCCAGGAAACATGGCCTGGCCATAGCTCAAAGAGCACATGGCCACACCATAACTTAGCAACGCAATAGCAAAATGGCTGCTCGTGACTGAGTTCTTTTAACCATTTCCTTGGATGGGTGCAGTTCGTTAAGGTGGTTGGGTGGTGGTCTGCTCCACATCATCACAAAGGGGCAGATAAGCCCAGGTACTGAGTCAGGTGACGGACAGCACGCAGACGGGTGGGTTAGTCATATGATTGCTGCCGTGGTGGTGGACTAGATGGAGGAGACAAGAGGACAGGGTTTTCCTGCAAGAGACTTGTTAGAAGTTTGCAATCCACAAACTCCATAGCAAAAAGGTGGTCTATTACCATTTCTGTGACTCTCTCCTTGTCTTGTATCTGATGGAGATTTGCCAAGGAGTAGGGTAGGCTGCCAGCTTCCTAAAACCTGCGTGTTTTAAATTTATCTGTCTATCCTGTGCTAGATTCAAAGCATGTAAGGGGTAAAGTATAAGCAAAAATGGCTATGCTGAGGCAAAAAGTCTACTCCAAACCAAGTTTACTCTAGGTTTCTATAGGTACCTCCTTTCATTGTCTAAGGGTCACACAAGTAAGGGGTATATAATAAGAATAGCATTGTGCTGTCTGCCTCTCAGTAGTGGTAATAAAAGTTAATTTGCTGAGTTACTTAAGAGAATGAGGAAGTAGTTAAAGTCAAACACACTGTTGTTATACATTTCATTAATAAGAGGTTGAAGAGCTACAAAGAGAAAGGAAATGTGCCAGATTGTAATAGGCAGAGGAAATTTGTGAGCATACAAAACACGTTGTTGTGAATGTTAAAACTTAAGCTGGGAAGATATCTTAAAAGTGTGATTAGTGATACTACTGTGTTTAATAAATGATGATTAGGAATTGAGAATGATCTGGGACAGATGGGGTGAAAGTCCTGAATCAATGCACTTTTATGTATGTTTTTAAAATTAATTCCCAAAATGTCCATGGAGGAAGCAATTGTTTTCTATCTAAGGAAACTGAAATATGTTTTGAGGTCTGAAGTTCCCAAGTTTATATTATTGCTTAGCGGCAAATTGGACTTGAACTCAGTCCAGACTAACTGATCATGTCATCTTGGGCAGATCTTTATGAGCATTGCTGGAGCTAAGCTTCCTTGTCATCCTTCAGATGAGGGAACTCTCTTATATGATGACTTTGGTCTTTTCAATATTTTATTTTTAATCTCTTCTTAGTTCAGACTGCTATAAAATAATGCTGGAAATTGGGTGGCTTAAATAACAGAAATGTATTTCTCACCATTCTAGGTTAGGAAGTCTGAGATCAGGGCACCAACATGGTCTAATTCTGTTGAGGCCTCTCTTCCTGGTTTACAGATGGCCAACTTCTTGTTGTTTCCTCACATGGAGAAGAGCAGAGAGTGGGAAGCAAGCTCTTTCCTGTATCTTTTTTAAAGAATATTAATCCCATCATGGGGGCTGTGCTCTCGTGATCTAATTACCTCCCAAAAGTCTCACCTCCAAACCTTGGCAATTAGGATTGTTATATATGAATTTTTGGGGGGAATACATTCAGTCGCTAGAAATCTCTTGAGTTTCACATAGCTCTAAGTTATTGTAATTCATGTTACAAATATGTCCAAATGCTTACTTTTGCCAGGTTCTGTTACCTTAGCTTATTCTTTGGGAGCAAAACAAAGTTTCCACTTGTGGAGCTTACTAGTCAATGTACATAACAAACAAAAGGAAGCTATAAAGTAGCAAGTGCTCTGCCCAAGATAAAGAAAAGTGAATTGAGGAATAGGGAGGGCAGTTACTTCTTCAGAAAGTTAAGAGAAGACCTCTCAGAGGAAGTGATATTAGAGTTGTAACCTCAGCACAAGGAAAAGTAAACTGTGCAAAAATATTTGTGTTGCAGTTTTCTTCTTTCTTTTTTCCTGACTATTCCGCATAGACTGACTTACATTTGCATTTTTTGTTTGTTTTTCTCTCCTCTCTTCCTTCATTCCCCTTCTTGGTGAATGACCTCACCATCAACTCAGCAGTCAGAGCTATATTATATTTTTGGGAATCATCCTAACTTCCTTCTGCTTTACAATCCTGCATCTACATGGTCACTAATTGTCACATAGTATGTTTGCTAAATGTCTCTTGTCTCTGTCCCATCTTCATTGTCAAGACCCTTGGTCTAGGCCTCTTAACTATTCTGCAGTACTCTTGCAGTTGACTCTGAACTTGTCTTTCTGTTTTTGCTTTTCCTTCTTCTAGTCCATGTAGCTCTCTGAATTATTATTCCAAAAACCAGTTATGGTCCTGTCATTTACTTACCTAAAAAAACCTTTTATGAGTCCTGAATTGTCCCATAAAAATGAACTCCTTAGTGTGATATCGAAGGCTTTTTACTGGTGCCCATCAACCATTCCCCTGCTCCTCTTCCAGTCCATAATATTCTCTGTGCTCCCACTATACAGTCTTCCTGCTACATTTCCTGAATGCACTGTATGAACATGGAAGTCATCCTTAATGCCCTGTCTCTTCTTTTCTACCTGATGATCTTCTACCTATCCTTCAGTAACTACTTCAAATGTCACAATTCTTCTTGAAGATCTTCCACATTTCTGTAGTTGTATCACTGATAATTAGAATCAATGTTATACAAACCCCAAATAAAAGTGACAAAATCAATGAGAAAAAATATCTTTTTTCCTCACGTAAATGAAGTTGAATGCTAGACAACACGTGGCTGATACAGCACTCCATTGTTTAAGACCTAGAGTCATTCTGTCTTAAACTCGTCTGACATCTTAGAGTAAAGCTCCCTTTTTCAAGGTTACTTCATAGTTCCAGTGGCTACTGTAGTTCCAACCATTACATTACATTTCTGGCAGGAAGAAGGGACATTAAGAAGGTTGTGTGCTCTACCTTTATAGACACTTCCAGAAGTTACATGCAAAAATCAACTCATTCATTGGCCAAAGACAGTCACATGGCTATACCTAGCTGAGAAAGGCAAGGGTATTTAATTTTTTAGCTGGGTGACAAGTTCTAAAGAAAAGAATAGTGATATTTAGATGTAGTAGTTAACAGTCTTTGCTACAGTCACTCTCTGTACAGTATTATTAATATTCCTTATGTTTATTATTTTAATTTTTATCTTCTAAATCTTTATATTTTCACTATAGTCAATACCTGCTACAGAAGACACTCACATTGTCTTTATGATCTGGTCTTGGGCTTTGTCCCCATTATAAGTTTCCAGTACACATCTTATCAAAAGTTTCCTGTTTGTCTCACTGTTTCTCACTTTTGTGAAATTGAATGCTTTTTATCTTTAACTGGAAAGTTCTGCCCATCCCACTTCTACTCTATGAGCTTTCTCCTTATCATTTCCTACATATATGGAGTTGATTTTGTATTCAGTTATTTGCTCCTGTATTTTCTACTAAACCATGAGCTTCTTGAACATGCAGACTTTATCTTATTTATTTCTAAATCCCCAGCACTTAGACCATGACCAGAAAAAAACCCACAGACACTCATTCTTGAATAAATTAATAAAATATACAACTAATATATATATCCAATCATTTACTTTATACTTTTACAAACATGTATTTATTACTAGTATTTCAAATATCATGCAGCTACTTGGATGCCGAGATATAAGCAGTGAGCAAAATAAGTATTTCCTCTCCTTTTGGAGTTTAAATGAAGGAGAAGGTTACTAAGCACAGTGAGGGAGAGGGTTACTAAACAAGCAGAACAATTATAGTTGTGAGAGACAATAATAAAAGAGGGGGAAGAAAACAAATCACTTATGATGCTGTGAGACTCCTAGCAGGATATATCTTAGTTATTTTTTAAACATATTTAATTCTTATTTGCATTGCATTCTTCACGAAAAAAAGATGAATAATCTGTCCTATCATGATCGGTTCATGCCTCTGTGTATGGCTACCACCATGAAATTTGTCAATTTGCTTCTTTTTTAAGTTCATTGGCTTGAAAAATTGTAATTTGCCAAGCTTCAGATGTGGAGATTTATGTGATTATTGACATTAATGGCTTATAATAAATTATTGTGGTGAATTCAGCACAATTAAACTTGTGGAATGTTCATCTCTATTGACTAACTAAATGTGTATAATAAGAAAGCTGTTCTTATAAAAATTATTTATATTTATTGAATGCTTTTTTAGTACGGTGTGCTATTTTGCATGCTTTGCATGTAATAATTCAAGTCATCACAGTCACCATTGTAGTTAGATATTAATCTTATTCTCATTTGTCATTTTACTGATTATAAAAAAAAAAAGCTGACACAAGAAAAAGTAAACTAATGTGGCCAAAGTCAAATAGTTAGTAAAAGAAGGAGCCAGTACTCAAATATAAGCAGAGAATGTTCTCTAAACCCTTGCTACTTGAGCAGGGAGTTCGCAGACTAGCAGTACCATATCACTTAGGATCTTGCTGGGTGTGGTGGCTCATGCCTGTAATCCCAACACTTTGAAAGGCTGAGGCAGGAGTATTGCCTGAGTCCAGGAGTTCAAGACCAAACTAGGCAATACATCGAGACCTCATCCCTACAAAAAGTAAAAAAACTTAGCAGGGTGTGATGGCGCATACCTGTAGTCCCAGCTACTCTGGAGATAGAGGTAAAAGGATCACCTGATCATGCCACTGCACTCCAGCCTGGTTGATAGAGTGAGACCCCAACTCAGAAAAAATAAATGATAACAGCAGGATCGCAGACACAACCCACACCTACTAAATCTGAATCTGCATTTTAAAAAGATCCCTAGGTGGTTCAAATGCATATCAAAATTGGAGAAACACCACTCTAAATCACAACTCTATGAAAGAAAAGAAACTTCCTTAGAGCAGCTTAAATTTGGAGATGCTCCCAAATGCCAACTGTGTGTGTAGTTTCCTTTATGTCTGAGCCAGTCAGGCACTTATGTCTTCCTATAGCCTCAGGAAAGAAACATGGGAACTGCATCAGGCCACATAAGTGCTCCCTCAGAGAGTATCTGCTTTCCATTTCTTATATTCTATATCACAATGCTGCATCAACTCTGGGAATCTGGTTGCTTGTTGAGACTTAATTAAAATATTAGTCAGAAATATTGACACCATAAACCTCTGTTTCTGTGAACCACCTGGGTTATGTGGATTAAGAGAAATGTGGTATCATCTCTTCATTAAAAGTAGTTACACTATGGCATTGGGAAAAATTTGGAAACAGGAGGTTAGATGTCAAAGCAAAAAGAACACTTTAAATCCTCCATTGATTTTCTTTCTCTGTGTTTGCTCTTTTTTATTACAGGGATACCTGCCAGTATCATTTTCTTCTTTCTCTGGTTTATAACTTTTCCATTAAAAAGTAATTTGAAAGACAGTATGGCCAGTGAGTTTTATCTGGGCCTTTCTTACAGCACTTTATCATTTTGTCTCAGAGTTATTTGAGTGCTTACCAGGGTATAATTATAATCCCCGTCATCTATAGAATAATATGATATAGTAGGAATGGTGCCAAGCCTTTTCTTTTCTTTAGATAATTTATTTGTTCTTCACTACAACTTTGTAATGGGGATATGATTGTAGACCTCATTTAACACGTGAGAAAAATGAGGCCTAGAAAGATTAAAAATACACTCAAGGCTTGTGATTTATAATCATTAAAACTGGAGTTGAACCCAGGCAACACAAATTGTACTGGCTTTACCAATGTATTGCACTTGCTAGCCATGATTTCATTATGAACAGTGAGCAGAAATTGGCATAAGTACTAGTAGACTATAAATATATTTTTTCTGGACTTTAAAAGACAGTTGTTACCTTACTTGTGTTTGTGAATTTTAATTTTGGCCTCACAAAATTATACTTTGTTAAAATGATATGTGTTTCAAACATCTTAGAGTTCAAACAACCTCCTTTTCTTTCATGTATCATATGCAATCAAAATGTACAGCCTTGATTTAGAAATGTGTAGGTGTAATTTCTGAAGATCACTTGGCCAAAATTCTAAGAACCACTTGGAATTTCTCCTGAATTGGCTGGCATGAACCACATATAAATTAGCAATACAGAGTTAAGAGTAAAACTCTGATTAAAGTCTGGCTCCCTATAGGTAACAACTGACAATTGAGCAGTTGCCAAGAAACGCCAATTGAATAAGTGCCAGTGAGGTCCAAGATGAATGTGTCAAGGGCTAATGTGCTGAAAGCAATTTGTCCCTAAATCCCTTTGAATCATAATAAGTCTATGACCAATGCAATTAAAACAACCATGATTGACTCTGACTAAAAAAAGAAAAGAAAATATTTCCCAATAAGCATGTTCAACGAAGGCTGGAGGTAGCATGAGGAGGTGATAGATAGTTAGGGCCATTAGGGAAATAAGAAAGTCTATCATGTCAGTGATACAACCGGAAGATGAGTCAGAGACTTAGGGGAGACCATTCATGAAATAAAGAGTTTTGTCAACCTGATTTAATTAAAACCAACACATATATACCATAGATCCAAGCCTTTGAGTCTAAATATTGGGGTGTGAGAAGGAATCATTTATTCATTCAACATATGCTTTTTTTAAAAAAAACACCAACTCTGCCCGACACAGTTGGGAAGACTCTAGTACATAAAAGATGAGTTAGTTGTTGGAAAGACTGTAGTAAATGAGAGATGGCTTGTGCCCGCAAGAGGTTCAGAGTTTAGTAGGAGAGGACTAAAGTATTGTGAGTAAATAACTATTCTCCTACTGATGCTATGATAAGTGGAGATAAATGACTCTCTGGGAGCACAAACATGGAAGTGTTCAATTACCTTTGCAATTTTTCATGACATAACCTCATGATCTTCTCCAGTGCCTGACTTCCTTCTAATTCACTATGGTCTCTATCTCTATGGTTCATTCCTTCTGGTCCCACAAAATTTATTTTTACAATAATTCTCTGATCTTTCCTACCTGTGTGCTTTTGTACTTATTCTTCTCTATGCCCAGGATGTTTTTTTCTTTCATCTCAAACAAAATTTGGTTCATCTTTAGAGTGGTATCTCTTGAAATACCATCTCCTTTGTGAAGCCATACCCCTCTTGAGTCAGTAGCACATATCACATCATATTTGATGCAAACTGTGTGTTGTATACCAGGCTTGTAGTAAGTGGTTTTTGGTTTTTGAGAGATTTTTTAAAAGTTAAATAAATTGACTTAAGTCTTTCTTGAACCTAGTTGCACTTTTGGTCCATAATATGAATTTTTTTTTTTGAGTCAGGGTCTTCATATTCACTGTTGCCCAGACAGGAGTATCGTGGCATGATCATGGCTGACTGCAGGTTTGAACGCCTGAGCAGAAGTCATCCTCCTGTCTCAGTCTCCCAAAGTGTTAGATTATTGGCGTAAGCCACTGTGCCTCATCTGAATATTTCTAAATAGTATGACCATATGTGCTACTAGAAGTAGTAGTCTCAATTAATCCTCTGTTGACCTATTTGGAGTTTAAAGTTCTATTTGGATAGGAAGTCTGTGTTTGACCTATCTTTACGTTGTTAGGGATTTATGTGACATTTCGATCCCTGAATTTGAATATGTGAATCCAGTCCTATTTGCATGAATTAACTTTCTTAAAACATTATGCCTACTTATGGGGGGTACCTGTTTAAGGTAGTTAAGTGATGCATAAACAGACACAATGGCAGACAGTTCTAAAGAGAACCTCTAATTTGTTGTACAAATAAATGAAAACTAAGAAGTAAAAATTAAATAAATACCATCCCCAATAAAGTAATGACACAAAAATATTTCTGTTAGAGACTTAAAACATGAAAGTATCCTAGTTAAAAAATTGGTTAGAAGTCTAACAACATTTTAAATAAAAATTAAGCAATAAACTATATAATGAAAATGTTTAATCTTACTTGAATGTTTAATAACATTTTTTGCAGCATGTTCTCCAAATGAGTGTGATTAATGTCATGGGAAGTAAAATGATGAAAATATGGACTTTGTCCTCCAAACAACATACATTGGAGAAAAGGGCATGGGAAGGAGGAAGGTGAGCTGCAGTGTCCTATCATTGTTTTTAGTGATACAGCTGATGGCAAGAGTCCACTCAAGGAGACAAGTGCCCTTGAG
The DNA here is from genome assembly GCA_963574415.1 of Tarsius wallacei. Taxonomy (NCBI): domain Eukaryota; kingdom Metazoa; phylum Chordata; class Mammalia; order Primates; family Tarsiidae; genus Tarsius; species Tarsius wallacei. The sequence goes on along the minus strand of CAUYQG010047319.1, from coordinate 7,842 downwards.
TCATATTTTAGTGGAACAATCAATACTAGAATATCCTGAGCAACAATGAGCAGGTCAATCGGGACAATTAAAATCCTGACACAAGATCCTCTTGGTCTTGGAAACAACTGTTGTCTCCAGATTTACATAACAGAATTTAAAGTTGGGGGAAATTTCAACTTCACTGAAACTAGATTTCTCGGTTGTCAAATGAGGCTGATGATTCCTGCTTCAGAGTTTGTGTGTGTGTGTATATGTGATATGTAGGTGGATGTCTAGAAAGAAAAACAAGAGAATGTATAAAAAGCATATAAAAAGCTCTGGAGTGGCCGGGATTGGTGGTTCAGTCTGCACTTTAGGAGGCCAAGGCCTGTGGATTGTCTGAGCCCGTAGGTTCAAGACCAGCCCAGGCAACTTGGTGAGACCTCGTCTCTACGATTAAAAAAAAAAAAAAATACCGGACGTGGTAGCGTGCGCCTGTAGTTCTGGCTACTCCTGAAGGCTGAGGCGGAAGGATTGCCGGAACCCAGCAAGTTGACACTGAAGTGGCCGTGAACGTTGGTGCCACTGCACTCCAGCCTGAGTGAAGGAGTGAGACTCCAACTCAAAAAAAAAAAAAATCCAAAAAACTCTAGAGTGCTGTTCAAATATTGTCATTAATAATCCATTAATATATTACAGAAATATTTACTGAAGGAATTTACTTTGTACCAAACCTTATGTGATGTATTGATGTAACAAGGAAGAATGGGGTATAGCCCATATGTTCAAGGAGGTCTTTGATTTATAGATGACAAAGATAAGTAAACAGACAAACAAAACTCAAAATGATAACTGTGTAGAGAGAGTAAGAAGTAAGGCGGGGCAAAAAAGCAATTTATTTATAAATAAATTGTGTATTTATTCTAAAATGTTTCAATTTCAGTCACCTTCAAAATACTTTTCGTTTGATACAATACACCTATTAAGACACTTTTTCCATTGCTCAATATAGTTTTTGAACTCATCAATTTTGATGCCTTTTGGTGCTTCTGTTGTTTTTTCTTTCGCCTCTTCCATATCGGCAAAATGTTTCCCTTTGAGGACTTTTTTCATCTGGGGAAACAAAAAAAGTTGCCAGGGTGAGATTTGGGAAAAGGGAGGGTGAAGCATGGGGGTCATGCTGCTTTGATCAAAAACTGATAAACACTCACTGAGATATGGGCAGGCACGCTGTCATGATGGAAGAACCAGTCATCTTTTTGCCACAGCTTCCAATGTTTTTTTTACAAATTGTGACACAACCTTCTCAAACTTCTAGATAAAAAGTTCGGCTGACCATTTGATCCAAAGGAACGAATTCCTAGTTTACTACAAGGGGCCTGCCCTCCAAAAGATAATTCTGTTTTGGGGGGGGGAGGGTCCCTGCATACGGTGGGACACAAGCATGGACATTATTAATATTTTTTGAAAGCTCAGGAAAGGGATATCATCTTTATAAACTAAATTTAAAGGATAGGAAGGAATCTTCAAAGGAAACAGGGTTTGGTGGAAGGACAATTCGTGAGGATAGGAAAATCATATACAAAGAAGGACTCGGATAAATGAAAAAACTTAGCATATCCTGTTTTTGTTTGGTGTAGCAGAAATGAGGTCTGTAAGATGAGGAACAAGGGAGAGATGATATGGAACAGATGGCTATTGCTACAGCCATATGGCACACGGTATGGTAGTTAAGAGCATTGACTCAAGCCAGAATGCTGGGGTTTGAATTTGAGTTCTGTAACCTCTGTGAACTTGAGCAGGGCCTTGGATTCCCCATTTGTGAAATGGGGATAATAATAGTATCTGTCACACAGGGTTATTTGAGGACTACATCAGTTAATATGTGTAAAGTACTGAGAAAAGTACCTGGCACACAGTACAAAGTGTATGTCTTAGCTGCCATTATTATCATGATATTCTTCAGCCTATTCCTAGGAAATGGTATACACAGTTGCATAGCCATTTATTTTTTATTCTGACATTCAAATTTACTATTTTATTCAATAATTCCCGAAGAAAATGTGACAATGAAAGATCCAACGGCCTCTTAAGAATTTAGGAGTTTTGTCAGGTTTGATCAGTGAGAAAAACCAACCTAGGATTGACAGGACTCAACTAGGGTGCCGACTCTTAGTTGGCTAAACTTCTCACTGATTGAACCCTCCTCCTGGCAATATCATTATGCCTGACTAAACACCTAGACCTCTCAAATTTCTGGAACTCAACTTCTCAACTTCTCAACATCATTATGCCTGACTAAACACCTAGACCTCTCAAATTTCTGGAACTCAACTTCTCGACTTCTTCTAGCATAGCATCTTTTCTCAAAGTCTTCATAACCTTTCTGCAAAATATTATATCTAGGGAACAGTGGGGATGGACGTATGGGAGGAGCTTGGGAGTGGGAGAAACGCACGGATGGGAAGCCCTCTGTCTTCACTCTTTCACTTTTCCTGCCAAAAACCTAGAGGGCTAAACCCTGACCCTTTGGTGGGAAGGGAGGCCTACATTCAGGCTGGAGGGGAAACTCTTCCCTCACCTGGCCTCTCTGTGGGCTAATATAAGAGTGTGTGCCAGTGGGTTTCTATATTCATGCATGAGTTTTAAATATTTTTCCCCAATTAATTTCTTTAGGAGAAAGATTAGTGTGCCTCTAAGTCTGGGGCAAGAACAAGGAGGTTGTGGTGGGCTGGCCCTAGCCCACCAATAAGTAACACGACATGCTAGGTGCTATACGTGGCTTAACAAAAGTGGCTAGAAAACACAGAGAAATATCTTGAGAACAGTTACATTTTTAGAAAATTTAATGTTTAGACTTCTTCATTTAGAAAAGTCACATCATTCTAAGCAATATTCTATCTCAGTCAGTTTCTTATCCAGGGAAAAAACATTTTACTCAATTCCATGGTGCTTCTGGTCCGAACACCATTGAATTCCCCATCACTTTTGAGTAGTGTGTCCTATTTTTAAAGATCCCTATACAATAGAATCTAAAAATTTCTGTTGACATCCCATCATCATTGAATGATTCCCTATAATTTCTGATTAGTTCTTACTTAATATTGTTTGGGAGCTAAACAATAATAGAACCTCCAACATTTTGGCCTGTCCAGGAACCTGACCACATTTGAGAAAGATTTAACAGTTAGCAGACATGCTGCAGGTTTCCATTCCACAGACACTATGAGTTTCACAAAATATTCCCAAGTATCCAACTTATTAACATCTTTATTATGCCACACATTAGCTGAGGATTTTATCACCTTTTTTGTTTATTTGCAATTTCACCAAATTGGTGATCTGCTCTTGGTATCTTTCCCATTAATAGGATTTTTAATAGTCATTTAATTAGTTTTAAACGTATGTCTCTGCTTCCATCATTAAGCCCTGGTGTGAATTTCTATAAGTGGATCAGAGTGGCGTAAGTGGAAGCCACAGCATGTGACTATACACATCCACAGATCACTCCAGGTGAGCCTCAGGTTCAGACTGGAAGAGCAGAATGCTGATACCCATCTCCCAAACCATGGAGGGAATATATATGTGAAGCATTTTGTAAAACTTAATGCCCAGAAAATATTTTAGATGTTATTATTATAGTTGTTATTAAATAGCCAAGGAGATGTGGTGTTGTATAGGCCTTTCCTATACAAAACAAAATAGTTATATTTTTCTTGTGATATGAACTATAGTTGAATTCTGAATTATAGTTGTAGGTATAATAAAACTAAAAAGTAAAAAAGATACTGTAGTACAGTATCTCTCTGAAATGTCTTCAGGAATTAATATATATAACAATACCAACACTTAAAAATATTTGGACTACATTGCTATGATAATATTAACATGGTATTAGTATGCTAATATTTTGTTACTGTTAGTTCTTTAGTCATTTGTCCATTATTAACAGAATAACATCTGTAAATGCTTTGAAGATATAAAAATCTTGAACACAATTTTCTATATATTTCAATCTTAATACTTTTAGGGCCAAATCTATTCACCTTTCATTCACTCAGCAAGTTCCTAACATGAGGCAAATGTGGCACTAATCACTGGGGGTTAGAAAATGAAGAGAGAGTCCCTGCCTTCAAATGACTGTGCAGTCCCAACTCCCAATTCCTTTAAAAGAAAATATTCTCTTATCTTCTAGAAAAGTGAAAGGAATCTTCTTGGCAATAACAGAGTCTGACATGAAAAAGACATTTTCCTAAAATTCAGTACAGGGGAACCAAGCTGGACAGCAATATAAAAGGAAACTTTTGATAGAAAATGGCTTGTAGGAAACAAAGAAATGTTGCTACTCAGCACTTTACATAAGTAGCATTGAGAATAGTTGCTTCTTAACATTAAATTTTAATGATTGTACAGATACAGACCTTTTGATGTATTTGTTTGTTTCACATAATCAGGATGCTTAAGAGCCTGCATGTAATACTATTGAAGCTAATATAAATTCTTAGTAATATAAACAGTTGGTATTCTTAATCCCCTAAACTCATTTGGTAGATGTAATTTTTATACATTATTGGGCTTTTATTCCTCTTTCATTAACAAATCTTCTTAAGTGTGTAATTGTTATACATGTATTAGAAGATTGATGCTATTCCCTGAGTATAATCTACAAAATTATAGATTAGCAGTGCTCAGGCTATAGCTTTGTTTTATATAACCCTGTCTTAATTTTTAATTGAGTTTGCTAGCACCACAGGTGAGACACAGGAACCAGAAGAATTAAGTTTTTGTGTATATGTGTGATTTGTGACTCTCCTTAGAGTCATTGAGGTAAATGGAAGACATATGGTAAAGAATAGTAGTCATCTTTAGCTTTTGTATGAAGCTGTGAGTATTAGAGGCATTTACTAAGCACTTACTATGTGCACCTCTAGGTTCTGTGAGAGGAGTCTATAAGTCAGTGATCTGTGCCCTAAATCCTTAAGGAATTTAGTCTAGCAGGAGATACAAGAGAAGCACCTAAGCAGAGTTCAAGTTACAAAGTGATGGGTCTCAACACAGAGCCTAGTTCTTAATGAATAACTGTGAAATTAATAAATCAATGAAGTGTAGAGACACAAGGCTATACAAATGAAGAGAAGTACTAAGGAGAGTGGGGAGTCCAAAGAGGAAAACATTATTTATTATTATTATTTGGGGGGGGGACATTTTCAAGGTAAAAGTGAGACGCTTGGTAGAGTGTTAAAATGTAGACCTGTAAATCTTCCAGAAGGGCAGAACAATGTGAGCTTTTCCCTTTGCTTTTTGTTTGTGTGTCTGTTTCCCCATAATTGATTTGTTTTAATCTAAATTTATTTTAAATAAACATCTAAAAATAAGAATCAAGTCAGTACATGCATAGAACACAAAAGAACATCTTTAAAACCAATACAATAAAAATGAAAAAGGTAGCACTAAGTCTGAGTATTCTGTGCAGGCCCACATATTTAAGTCTTGGGGAGAAAGAAGGTGCTGAAACAATCTTAGAGATTCCCCAATCCCTGAAAACACTCATTGAAGGATAAGAAAACATTTGCCTAGATGGAATAGCAAATAGCTCAGTGAAAAAAATAGATTAGTAGGCCTAGGTCAATGTTTATTTCTTTTTCTCTAATAGTTTGTTACAATTTAATGCATATTTACTATATTTCAAGTAGTAAAAAAAAAAGTTAACATTTTTATTATCTATATTATACAGATGAGGTCAAACTCAGACATGAACTTTGTGATTTTAACAAAATCATAATTTTAGAAATAATCAAGACTAATTTATTGAAATATAGATTTTTCAATTCTCAAGTCCAAGATCTCTCTGTGACACTAGGCTACCTCTCATTCTTTAGTGAATAAATACAAAGGATTTAGAGGCAGAAACTTGAGTTTAAGTTCTGGTTCTGCCAGAACTTGATGTTGTAACAATAAGCAAGTTAACTAAAAGCAAAGAGTCAATTTAGCAAATTATTACAATATTTCAGGAAAGAGGAAATTCATATCTCAGTGGGATATTATGAATGAAAACACAGAGGTTGGAATTAAATTCAGAAATTTTCTGCAGATAGAGTAAGTACATCTTGGCATCCAATGTATTATGGTATTTATAGTATTGATTATATAGTCTATGTTTGCTGAAGAATGGTGCTTGGAACACAAACTCTAGGAGACAGAAGTTAAGGTATCAATAGCTGCTATAACAAACTCCATGAGCCGGGCTCGGTGGCTCAGCCTGTAATCCCGTGCCTTGGGAAGCTGAGGTGAGTGGATGGCCTGAGCCCGCAGGTTCGAAACCCGCCTGGGCAACTTGGCGAGACCTCATCTCTACAATAAATCAAAAATTAGCCGGGCATGGTAGCACGAACCTGTAGTTCCAGCCACTTGGAAGGCTGAGGCGGAAGGATCGCCGGAGCCCAGCAGGTCGAGGCTGCGGTGGCCGGGAGCGGCCACTGCACTCCAGCCTGGGCGAGAGTGAGACTCCAACGCAAAAAAAAAAAAAAAAAACCTCCATGATTTTGGTGCCTTAGTACAAGAGAAAAATATTTTTTTCTTACTTAATAGCCTAATGAAGGGTTTCTCATCTTTGACACTTAATTTGAACTGATAATTTGAACTGGATAACTTTTTGTTGTGGGGGGCTGTTCTGTGCACAGTGGCACAAAAACAAAGGTTCCTTTCATCTTAAGGGTCCACCCAAGTCCTTTGTACCAGTAGAGAGAGGAGTAAGAGATCATGGAAAAAGAATAGTCATTTCTTAAAACCGTTTCTTCAAGAGGCGATTCTTGGATTTTCCTCTGAAATTCCATTGTCATGAACCTGTCACATGGTAATATGTATATACCAGAGAAGCCAGGAAATACATTCCTGAATTGGAAGCGGCTTCCCAGGTTTTACTTCTTGCTATGGAAAAGAAAGTACAAAATTTCTTGGACAGCTAGTCAACACTGCTATAGTTTGATTAAAATGAAGCTAGTCAAATATTATTTGAAATGCTTCAGATTATATTTCTCTCTCAAAAGTTCACAATCCACATCAGCACTTTAAAGTTTCCAAAGAGTCCAGCATGAAATACATTTGTTAAACTTTGTTGAATTTAACACACCTGAAACTTATTTCAACACACAATAATCCCCTCTCCCCTACTTTGTTTTGTTGTTATTGTTGTTGTTGAGATAACATCAGTGTTTGACTGTTGGCCATTTCATCTCTTGCTTTTCCTCTTTGCTTCTACCACTTTATTTCTGGCTCATTTCAGAGGCATTAGAACCTGGACCAAAACACGGGTGGGAAGAAGTTCACACTGATGGACAGTGTGAGTGCATTCATTGACCAATTAGTTTTAGGAGATTTTCTGCTAAGTCCTAGCTATTGATTTGACATTAACTACTGGCAATTAGTTTTTTCTAATAATTGAACTTTTTTCTACCATTAATTCATCTTTTTAGTAGCTGAATGTGAGCTAGTCACTCATATATGTACTGTCCCTTTTAGTTGTTGCTAATCTTTCATGATTCCATAGTGTCGGCTGTTGAATTCAGATGAAAACAGAGCCATGTTATTTGTTATAATTTGTTTATGTAGTGGGAAAATAATACAATTCTTACCATGGTTAAGCTTCTTAGTACCCAAATTACCACAAGCAGCATAGTATTTCTTTGCTGCTAATGATTTATATTGCAGCATACTATAAAATCTGTCCACTGATTGCCAGTATTAACCTTGTTGTCTCCTTCATGCTTTCGATTTCACAACCCCTGCTGCTTTTATTCTCCTCACTCTTAGCTCTATTTCCTACTCTTTCATTTCCCTCATCTCTAAATTAGAAAAGTTTATTCTTTTTTTTTTTTTTTTTTT
>CAUYQG010047318.1:0-20808 GCA_963574415.1 Tarsius wallacei | reverse complement strand
TCTAACCCTGTCTATTGATTTTGGGTTTTTAAATTATCTGGACTGAACCCTGACTTTAAAAGGAATCTCTGAACTAATGTTTCCAATTTTTTCTCCTATCCTTCTGACTTGAAATCACTAACAATTAAAACTGTTTTTTTTCCTGAGGCTAAAGCTAGTCAACTTGGCTTTGAAGAAAACCACTACATAGCCGAGGATGGTGGCTCATACCTGTAATCCCAACAGTTTGGGAGGTAGAGATGGGAGGACTGCCTGAGCCCAGGGGTTCAAGAACAGCCTGGGCAACTTGGTGAGATGTCATCCCTAAAAAAAATTTAAAAAATAAAAAAAATTAAAAGTGGGGCTTGGTGGCACATGCCTGCAGTTCCAGCTACTTGGAAGGCTAAGGTGGAATGCTCGCACAACTGAATTCAGCAGGTCACGGCTACAGTAGCATGCCACTGCCCTCCAGTTTGGGCAATACAGTGAAACTCTGACTCAAACAAACAGAAAAATCACTACAACAGTTTATATTCGGACAAGTTTTGTACATGCAAACTGCAAACCAGAAAAATCTGTCCAAGTCCTTTCCTAAGGAGGTAATGAAATCTCACAGTCTAATACACAGTAAGTGCTTAACAAAAAAGTTTCTGGTCAGGAGTGGTGGCTCAAGCCTGTAATTCCAGCACATTAGAAGGCTGAGGCAAGAGGACTGCCTGAGTCCAGGGGTTTGAGATTAGGTTGGGCAACTTGCTGAGACCTCGTTTCTACAATAAATCAAAAAATTAGCTAGACATGGTAGTATGTGCCTGTAGTTCCAGCTACTTGGAAGGCTGAGGTGGAAGAATCACCTGAGCCTAGGCAGGTCGAGGCTGCAGTGGCCGTGAGCATGCCACTGCACTCCAGCCTGGGCGACAGAGGGAGACACTGACTCACCAAAAAAAAAAAAAAAATAGTAAAAAAGAGAGTGTATGAGAGATGAGGGAGAAGAGAGCACATACTTGCTAAGTCTCAGGACTTCTCAATTCTATATTTGAAAATTCTTTTGGAAAGATTTTCCTGAGTTTTGTGTGTGGAACAATAATGATCTCACTGGTGGCAGTAACACTGCAATTAGTTCATCATTCTTCTTCATTTGAGATGTTGACATTAACTGGGAACTCTGTCTGGTGTCAGAGTTTGCAACTGTTTCCTGGGCGTGTGTCTGTGAAAGTAAGACTGCCCTCACCAAGAAGGAGGAAGAGGAGCCACACTCAACCAAACTGATGGTGGTAAAGATTTGTTGCTGGCTGGCCTGGAGATAGGCAGTGCCTTGGGCTAGTGGTGGTAGTGAGTTCCCCATAATAAAATTTCCAACTAAGAACGCATTTTTATATAGAAACAAAGGTATAGAAGGTGACTTAATTATTAGGTCAACCTATAAAGTACATTTAACACTCACCAGAAAAATGGTATTTTACTGCTACAGAGTCAGCTTCTATATCCGTGTTGGGGGATGTTGCCTTTCGATGGGCAAAGTGTGTGTATGTGAACTCATGTCATTCAGTTAAAATAACAAAGTGGTGAATAAATAAAGGGTAATGCAAAAATCATAACAACACCATATTTTAGGAACACCCCGGGTTAACCAGGCAAATATCTGCTGATTATCTTGGCTAATTAGCCTTTAATGTGGAAAAAAAAAAAACCAACCAAAAACAAGCTGAACTTGAGCAGGAGGTATCTGCTTGCCATGTCTACATGTCATATATGTAGGGATAGACTCTAAAGTCAATGAATAAAGTGAAAATTATATAAGTTCAAAATTTGCTTTGAAAATCTCCTGAATCACATTGAAAATATACATGGTTTTATTATAACCCTGAACAGTAATAAATGTATGATACATAGAGTAATAGGTCATATGAGGATGACCCAAAAAACACCAGAATTATCTGTTAGAGGGCAGACACCTCGTATTACAGGTCTCCTCCTCTAGATAAGTGTTTTAGGAACCCACTGGCATCAGTGTACTAGCTAGCGTTGTTGTGAGAGGCTGTGATCAGCTTCAGTGAATTTTTTTTAGAGGTTCTTTCAACACATTTTGAATCACTTGTACACCTGCCTACACTGTGCTGAATGTTCAGTAGTTTTTGAAGAAAACCAGCGTGACCCCTGTGCCCCACCCTCCCTGTTCACTCAATCTTGCCTCAAGCAACTTTTTTGTTTGTTTGTTTCTCCGGATGAAAAAAATCCTCAAAAGGAAACGTTTCGCTGATGTGGAAGAGGTGAAACAAAAAATGGCAAAAGCACTAAAAAGCATCAAAATTGATGAGTTCAAAAACTGTTTGAGCAGTGGAAAAAGCATCAAACAGAGAGTACTTTGAAAATGACTGAAGTTTAAACATGTAATAATAATACATAATTTTATTATAAATAGTTTTTTGGGGGTCCTCCTTCATATATTATAAGGTTTATATAGAACATGTGATTTTACATATTTTTGCCGGAGCCCAGCGGTTCGAGACCAGCCTGGGCAACGTGGCAAGACCTTGTCTGTACAATTAACACAAAAAATTTGCCGGGCATAGTGGTGCGCACCTGTAGTTCCAGCTATTTGGAAGGCTGAGGTGGAAGGACTGCCTGAGCCCACCAGGTAGAGGCTGGTAGCTGTGAGCATGCCACTGCACTCCAGCCTGGGCAACAGAATGAGACTCTGACTAAAAAAAAAAAAAGAAAAAGAAAAAAAGGAAACATTCTAACAATATATAGACTGAGTCTACACATTTGAATTTGCCCAAGCTTGTGCTCCATTGTATTATTATTCCAAATTTTCCAATAAAGAAACTGAATTCAGAAAAGTTAAGTAACTCGTTTAAGGAGACACAGCTGGTAAGTAGTTAAACTGGGGATTGGACTTAGATTTTTCTGACTCCAGATCCTCTCTCTGACTTCCTAAATGTGTTTTTACTTCTAAATAATTGTCCGGCAAATGACACTTGGAAGATTATTTATAAGTTAGGATTTGCCTGTATTTAAATGTAATGTGTAATATCTGCATATATATAAGCACATGGCTATGTGATTTGTACATATATACCAGAAATTCATGAACCTGAAACATAGGAATTGAATGAACCCGTACAAATGAATAAAATAAGAAATCCAGGTGGACAGTAGTCAATCGGTTTTCTCTTAGCAAATACTCAGTGTATACTGTCAATACCCATCATGTTACTGTGTGTGTTAATAGCTTTCATTCAACACATAAAATTCCCGAGGCCGAAAGGAACATGATATAAAACACAGAAGGCACCGATTCATAAGAGGTAGAAATTTGGATTGGTGTCATATGCTTAAAATCCCAAGCGTCTCAGATATATGTCCGTCCATCCGTCCTTCTGTCCGTCCATCTATCCATCCATCCATCCATCCAGTAGAAGACATACCATTGTCAACCATTACAGCCAGAATGTTTGTTATTAAAAATAAAAATACATGCTGTAGTAATTTAGAAATCTGTATTAGTCTCCAAGTGTCAGAAATTATTCTTATTGAGTAAAAAGCTAGAAATATGTATCCTATTATGGCTTATAATATGTTATTTTGTATTGTAGGTCTGTTATAAATTGTCATCTTTTCATTAGCAAATCCTCCCTGAGTTATTAATATATGTTGGCTTTTTAAACTGGTACATTTTTTTCACATGAGTCCAATGACACTTCTTTCGAAATAGAGATGAGCCAGACTGTCCATTAATTGGACAGAACTTTACCTTTGTGCCAATAATTGACGAGGTTTTGCTTTATGTTTTATTTATAACCAACAAAGGCCCAAACTTTGCAGTCTGTGGCGTTTTCACTTGATTACAAAGTACACCGACCAGTGGTCAGAAATTTCAGGGCTGAGTGCCATCCACAGCCACTCAGGTGTGCTGTGAATCACATGGTGCTAGAAGTGAAGCTGTTATTGTTACCTGTGGTGTTGAAGCCAAACAGGAGAGGGCAGGACACAGCAAAGGCCAACACCCAGACGGCCGTAATCATGAGAGCCACGCGCCGACAGGAACTCTGTCCTGTGCCATGCTGGTAGTGAACCGGCATGACCACTGCGGTGTACCTGCAAAAGGAAGGGAGAGAGGATAGAAGTCGTGAGACAGGATGGAGATCTGTTCAAAAGTTGAAATAGGTTGCTAGTGAAATAATCAGTTGACACATATGGTAGGAGAAAAATGACTTAGCTGGAGGAAGAGAGAAAAGTGTGTTTGAGTGAAAAAGAGCAGAAAGGTTGAGATAAGATAAATCAGGAACTTATAGAGTGGGCTAACAGAGAAAGAGAAGAAAAATAAAAGTTGGTTCGGCAACATCGGGTTGCTAGAAAACTTCTTTACCAGTTCTGCCTGCCCGCCTGCCCAGATAACCAGCCTTGCTGTCACATGCCGTGCACTCTCAAGACTCTGGGTGCTGGTCTGGGTGCCTTTACTTTCTTCTACAGTTTTTCAAGCAATGTCAGAACTGTGCCTGAAGAGGATGTCTGCTCCCTGTTTGCATCCTAATATAAGCTCTAACCCTCGTAATGACAGCTTTTCCAAGTAACAGAGGTTTCAATAACAGAGATGAGTAACATCCAATGGGGACTTGTTTAAAAATTCAGTTTTCATGCTTTCACAAGGTCAAAGCCCAGGTCCTTACTCCTGTCGGACATTGTTATATTTTCTTCAGCAACTTCTCACAAATTCCATTTGCCTGTAGGACTTATCAGGATGACGGCTGCACAGTCGTTTCCAACTCAAGATGTCTAAAATGGATCTCCTCAGCTCCCCATGCCTCTTAATCTGGTTTCACTTTCTGCCTTTCTTCGAGACATTCAGACCCAATACTCAGATCTTTTGACTCTCCCTGGACCCTTCCATATCATTTGCTCACTCATCCATTTAATCTTTCATTCAATATTTATTGAATCCCAACTATATGCCAGGTCCTATCCTGGGTATATAGAGATGTGCAAAAGGGACACTACCCCTGTTCTCGTTGCACTTAGAGTTGAGTGGAGTGAATGAATGATAAAAAAGAAAATAAATATGTTAATATAAAGTGAAGAGTACCATGAAAGAAATAAGCAGGGTGATGTGTAAGAGAGCAAGAGAGGAGACCAAGAAGGGGCAAACCAACAGAGTGGGCAGGGAAGTGAGTGGAATGAGAGGGCGCCAGCCATGATGTGAGGTGGGGAAGAACTTTCCACAAAGAGAATAGGTTCTGTAAATTTATCCATTATGATTTCTTCTGCATTTATTCACTCATCCTTTTCCTGGTACCTGATTTCTTTCTTTTCTCTTCTTTTTTTTTTTTTTGAGTTGGAGTCTTACTCCTTCACCCAGGCTGGAGTGCAGTGGCATGCATGCTCACAGCCACCCCAGCATCAACCTTCTGGGCTCCAACGATCCTTCCACCTCAGCCTTCTGAGTAGTCAGAACTACAGTCATGCACTACCACGCCTGGCTATTTTTTATTTTATGGTAGAGACGAGGTCTCGCCAGGTTGCCCGGGTTGGTCTCGAACCCACGGGCTCAGGCAATCCATTTGTCTTGGCCTCCCAAAGTGCTGGGATTACAGGCTGAGCTACCGAGCCCGGCCCTGGTACCTATTTCTATGATGACTATATCTTCCTCGCTGGTCTCCAGTGGCCAGGTTTCAAAAAAAGATTTCATCCCCACATCTCCAGCTGAAAACTGTCTGAGATAGGCGGAATTCTGGGATGGCCCCCAAGATGTTGTTGAGTATAGGCTGTACCTGTGAATATGATGTAATATCACACCTCTGAGTAGACTATTAATCAGTTGACCTTAAGTTAATCAAAGGGAGGGTGGGCCTGACCTAGTCAGGGTGAGCCCTTAAAAGGAACTGGGCTGTTTCTCGGCTAGCACTTGAGGTACCCAATTTTGTGGGGACTCACGTGTATAATCCCAGCACTTTGGGAGCCTAAGGTGAGAGGATTGCCTGAGCCCACAGGTTGGAGACCAGCCCAGGCATCTTGGCGAGACCTCATCTCTACAGTAAAAAAACAAAAAACAAAAAACAATGAGCCGAGCAGGGAGGCACATGCCTGTAGTTCCAGCTACTTGAAAGGCTGAGGTGGAAGGATCATCTGAGCCCAGCAGGTTGAGGCTGCGGTGGCCATGAGCATGCCACTGCACTCCAGCCTGGGTGACAGAATGAGAGACTCTAACTCAAAAAAAAAAAAAAAAAGGACTGGGCTATTTCTGAACTTAGATATTCAAAGCATGAGAAATTATCCTGCTGGCCTTGAAGGAGCAAACTGCTGTCTTTTGCAAAAGGTCACTTAGTAGGAGATATCCAAAGGTCTACCGGAGCTAAGAACAGCCCTGGTTGACAGCCAGCACAAAACTGGGGACCTCAGTCCTACAGCTGCAAGGAAGTGAATTCTACCAACAACTTGAAGGAGTTGGAAAAGAACCCCAAGCTCCAGATAAGAATGCAACACAGCCTACACCTTGGTTTCAGCCTTGTGAGAACCTGAGCAGAGAATCTACCTACACTGAGCACAGAGTTCTGACTTTCACAAACGGTGAGATTTAAAAAAAGATACAGTTTAAGTCTCTAAGTGTGTGATCATTTGTTCCACAGAAATAGAAAATGAATACACTATCAATGGTTCTTCTTTCACTCATAGGCCAAGCTTGACCTTCCCCAACATGACTTCAACTTACCTTGCGCATCTGAATTCTCATCTGTCCCTGACCCTTACTTATAACTTCAGCTAAACTGGCTTGGTGATGGGTACTCTTCCATAGTCAGAGACTTGTGACTTTGTTCAATCCATTATCCCTTCTCCCTCTATGGGTAACTCAGTCCTACCCTTCCTTAATCCCAGATCAACTCTCAGCAACCTTTTCTGCTTTAACTCTGAGTTCAAAACATGTCTGCACCCATCAGTCACATTGCCCTCCTGCATGCTGTTGTCCTGCCTCATGACTGGAGGCTGGAGAGAGATAGTCCCATTTGGTTTAAGTTACTTGATGGCCCAAATAATCTTATAGCCCATAGGTTCTTGTACAGAGCAAGTAGTAAGAAGCTAATGACTGATTGCCTCATGGGTCACGAGAGCCTCCTTCCCCATAAGTGGACTGTTCTAATACTAGCCAGGCTCAAAGGATCTAAGGAACACATACAGCTGGGTCTACCTACAGCTCAATATTTTTTTTCTTCTAAGTTTACAGGAAACCTGGAGCCTTCTTAACCCTTCTTGTGTACCTCAAGTTTTGGGGCAGAGGAAAGGGAGGACATTTGCTGGGCCTGAGGGCAGGGGGCAATGCTCCCATGTGTGCCCAGCTGCTATGGCCCAGCGCTGCCTGAATCTGCCCCTTGCGCATCTGGTTGTAGAGGGTTCACATTTGTACTTCCAAAAGAGTGGTTTAAAGCTGCGAATTCTGAGATGAAAGTAGACTCTGTAGGACTTGCCCTTGACACCATGACAAAGATGGCTTCGTTCTAAAGAGGGAGAACTAGAGGGTCCTTATTTACTCAGGTCTAATTCAGATCCTGCCACCAACCGAAGGCAGGCTACAGCAACCTAGTTCCGCTCTTCTGATGCATCTGCGGTCAAATACTTCCTCTGATGCCCACCTTGGCTTATACAGGAGCAGGGCAAGTAGCACCCGGTGTTCTTTTGAGCCTCTCACTCTCCTCAGGACTTCAGACTCTGCTGTGGCTTCAAGTCAAATAGGTCTCCAAGAGCCTTGCTGTTAGTGATGACCCTGAGGCACCTTGGAGGAGAGGCTGAGCCTTGAGTTCTGCTGCAGCCATGACCAAACAGCTAGGTTGAGGGCAGCGAAAGGAAAGCTGTGGCTCACTTTCTCAAGGTCTTCCATTTACATAATGTCCTGTGAATGGATGTAAGAAGGCCTTATCCTTCTGTGTCCTCAGTGCTGTGCTGGTAAACAGCTAACAACTGGCTTTCCAGGTGAAAAAAGCCCTAACTGGTAACATCTGCCAATTTCTGTAGTGTAAATACTCCTACAGTTGCCCATTTTAAGTTACCACCAAAGCTTTAATAACTACCTCAAAAAATTCCTAAAATTTCACCAATCAGCTCTTGCTAGCCATTACAATTCAGCAACTCCTTGGAGACTCCATGAATTCATATTTAAAAAAATTTTTTTTTTTTTTTTTTTAGAGATAGGGTCTTGCTATGTTGCTCAGGCTAGTCTTGAACTCTTGGACGCAAGTGATCCCTCCACCCAGGCCTCCCAAAGTGCTGGGATTATAGGCATGATCCATGGCACCTGGCCAAGGCTCTGTTAATTTAGTGAGCCTGCGAGTGAATGGAATGGAACCTTGGCTCCACTCTATAAAGGAGAAATCAGAGACACCAGAAGGTTACTAATGATCTCAAGGTCCTGCAGTGGATAGTGGCAGAGCGAGGTCTCCCACCTCCAAGGCTGGTGTTTCTCCTGAGTGCTCCACTCCCTCTCAAGGACATCACAAGTCTCTGAGGTCTTGTAGGAGACAAGGGCTTCCTCAGAAAAGCTAACATGGCAAGGAATGGTTTGTACCTGCAGAGCACTGTGGGTGAAGAACTGAGTTTCCTCAATTAGCTTGATTCTGTTCATTGCATTGGGGTCCTGCTGAATGCAGATTCCCAGGTCATGTTGTTGGAGATTTTGATCAAGTAGTTCTGATGTGGAACCCAGACGTGTATTTTTAACAAGGACGTGCATCTTGTGATTAGACACGTTGAGAAAGTCTGCGTTAGGAAAAATTTCTGGGACAAATATTTTTGTTGACTTGGGTAAGAAGCGAGAGACCAAACTACGATTTACCATTGGTACATTTTTTTTTTTTCTTACTCTTAAAATCATGATTAAACTGTTAGTCAGTGAGGCTCCCAGCTTGCCCTAGGTGGCTGAGACGTCGAGGCTGTTCCGGATTTGGCCATAGGAGGGCACTACAAGGCAGCAAGAACTCGCCCGCTCAGCCGGGGTGAGAAGTTCACTGCTCACCTGGGGGCTCTCCAGGCCCGGTGGGGAGGCGGAGAGGGAAAGCCCGGCCTCCTCCCTCCCGCCTGGTTCTCGAAGCCGGGCTAGGACTCTGATTTCCCACCCAGGCAGACCGCCTAGCCTCTGGTTTCCTCTCGGAGCGATTGCACAAGACCGACCGCAGGCGAGGGCCGCGCCAAAGCGCCCGGAGGGCCGGGCTGGGCTTGGCCCAGGGCAGCCTCAGCGCTCTCCAGGCCCAGCCCGGCCAGCCACACACTCGCCCGCCGCCCCTGTCGCCCCCGCGCCAGGCCCCCTCCCCTTGAGTCTGAGCTCCCAACTCTCTGGGCCCTCTCTGCTGTGGATGACTCCCTGACCCCCCACTGGCAGTGTGCGTGGTGTGGCGAAGTCCGTGGGCTTTACAAACCCACGGACCAGAGTCTGAATCCCACCTCTGCCACTTAACTGTGTGACCATGGGCCCGTGGTTTGACTTTTCTGAGACTCAGTTTCCTCATCTGTACAACGAGGGTACTCATTCCTGACCGATAGGGCTGTTATGAATATTATGAGATTATCTCTGTACAGTTTTTAAAAGTAGCAATGCCTAGTGCATATTAAACAGTCAAAAGGTGGTGTTATTGTTATTGTCGTCGTTATTATTGTGCTATCCCAAGGGATCATTGATTGTTCATGTTAGTGAGTTTATGACTGCCTTCCCCCTGCTCCTGATTATCAGGGAACATTAAATGTGTTGTTATTCAGCAAAAAAACCAAAAACCAAAAAACAAAAACCATAGCACTTTCTATGTGTCAGGCATTGTTTGAAGTGTTTTATAAATTTATTTAATCCTCCTAACAACTCTTTGAGGCAGTTGCTATTATCTCCGCTAAACAGATAAGGGAATGGAGGCCCTGAGAGGTTAATTGACTTGGCCAAGGTCACATCACTATTACACTGTGGAAACTGGATTTGTAGTCGGGCAGTGTGACTCCAGAGCCAGGCTCACAGCTCCCTGTGTCTGAGTGGGGAGTGCATGTGCTGTAGGAGGAGAATGGCTGAATGCTACTTTTGCACCTCCTAGCCCTGTGATCCTGGCAAGCTCATCGACACATTCTAGCCTCAGTATCTTTGTAAAGTGGGAATTGAAAGGGGGAAAAGCCAAAATGGAGTGACTTTAGTCAGAGTGGCAGCCGTTTTAACACTACTTAGCTTTGTCGTGCTTTCTCAGAAACACACCCTATAATCACGAACAAGAAACAAAACCGGATTCCAAGGATGTCATTTCTAGACAATCGCTTCTAACCCCTAAGCAAGTTACGCCCACCTTGCTGGGTTGTCCTGAGATTTAGTGATGATGAATGAAGAATTCTTAGTGCCTAGTACAGAATGCATGCTAAATAAATGGTAGCCATTTTTATTATGACTTCTAGATTAATGCAAGTTAGGGTTGGCACAGAGGTAGCCAGGGCCTTGAAGACATGGGATATATGCCTCATTTAGTTTAAGGAAATTGCACCTGGGCTGCCAGAATAGACAGAGGCCCCATCCTTGGTGTCCCATTCCCACTTCTGCCAATGAAGGGACCTCTCGTTGTCATAGAATACTTGGGGGGGGAGGGAGTAAGGAAGCTCAGTCTCCAGTCCCATACCTGTGCTAAGAGGCTGCAGGTCCTGTATCTAGCATTTCTGCTCAAATGAGTTAAAGATTATATCCCTTCTAACTCTCAGTTCTATGAGAAGGGTCTGTGTGGCTCATCCCTCTATGGAAGGTTTCAGTACCTTGCAAAATTTGATGTCTACCCCAAGCCCTCTCCCAGGGTAGGAGATATGTGTGTGTGAGAGAGAAGTGATGGAGGTGCCTCTTCAGGAAGCTGGAAGTGGGGGAGGAAAGTAGCCAGCCTGGGTGGGAGAGCCTGACTCTAACTCCCCGCCTGGATTTAATGAGCCCCAGAGCTCTGTGAGGGCTGCTTTTCACCACCTTTTATTTGGTCAGACAGGGGGCTCAATAAATCTTTAGTTCTGTGGACTCCCCTCGTGAAGTTGTTGAAGGAGAAAGCTTTTTGCAAATGACTGGAAAGCCCTTTGCAAATATAAAGTGCTTATTTAGATGCAAACTAAAAATCCAAGGTGCCTGTGACTCATCTGGTACCTATTGTGCTCGCTGCAAAGACGCGGAGGCTTGCCTGTGTGATGGGTGCCATTTGAGAGCCACTTAAAGAACTCCCTGGTGAATGAATTTGGCTGCATTATTCCTGGGCTCCTCTCGGAGGACTGTAATTCTCACCACTCGGTCATGTCCTCCTCTTCTGACACATTCTCAGCCCTCTCCCTGAGTTAGTTCTGACCCAGGATGCAGTGGGAGGGCTGGCCCCCTGGGGAGGCAAGGAGCCAAGGGGGTGGGGGCTTGTGTTCAGAGGACTTCCCACTCTGCTTTTGAAGAAAAGAAAAGGCAGCATTAATCCGAGCATCCAGAGCTATGCCTAAGAATCTAATGACAATAGTATTACTTGCTTTCAAAACCCCTTTTATCATTTTCTTTTCTTTCATATCTCTCTCCACCCTGTTATTACAGACGGGGGCTTCATGACCAAAAAGTACTGAATCCATTTGGTTAAGTTTGTCAGACGGGTGACTGGCATTGTGTGAAGACCAAAGGTGTGAGTGAATGACTGCATTTTTAATGACTTGACCAACTATTTGTCATCACACGAACAGAATTTAATGCTGTTCTGCAAACTGCTGTGAAGAATAATGGGGACAGCTTTTCAAGGCCTCTTTTCCCTTCTAGAATAGGAGGGGGCTCCATTTGGAAGTTTGGTGAGGATTGATTGTCCATATGGAAATGCAAGCCAAGAGGGGAGCTTCATTCTCCATTGGGATCTAAGGTGGGTGAGTGCTGTGCATTCATGGGCGTTTTCCTATACAGGACAGATGTCAATTCAAGATTATTCTTGTTGGTTATGTTTAACATGGTGAAACTAGAAGTGTGTGTTAGGCATGGCTGCTGCCAGCAAAATGGTGCTGTCGTACAAATTAGAGAAAGGCACCTTCTTCTGGCTGGCAAATTACAAAAAAACCATCCTCTTCTGGCCAAGTCTTGGCAAAGGAAATTACTGGCTGAATTTGGTTCCCACACCCTTATGGAACAACCTGTTCAACCTCACCCACAATGAAACCACCTTTGTAAAATTAATAAGAGGCCACAAGGTTACAATTGTGATAGGGACCTGAATTCTGTTATATCCTGACCCCTTGGAGCTACCTGCAAGGTTGATGAGCTTATTTTTTCTTCAAGAACAATGAGCCCTTAGGTCACACAGACCTTCTTGATGA
Source organism: Tarsius wallacei (assembly GCA_963574415.1). Taxonomy (NCBI): domain Eukaryota; kingdom Metazoa; phylum Chordata; class Mammalia; order Primates; family Tarsiidae; genus Tarsius; species Tarsius wallacei. Next base: position 8,523 of record CAUYQG010047318.1, on the reverse strand, counting down.
CATCTAGAAGTTTGAAGGCTGAAAGGTGTGAGCAGCTTTGATGACTCTCCCACATACCTTCCAAAGTTAAATAACCACTATTCACAAGAATTTTTTTTTTTTTGAGTTGGCGTCTCACTCCATGCAGTGGCATGCTCATGGCCACCCCAGCGTCATCCTGCTGGGCTCTTGCGATCCTTCCACCTCAGCCTTCCAAGTAGTCGGAACTACAGGCATGCGCTACCACGCCTGGCTAATTTTTGATTTATTGTAGAGATGAGGTCTCATCAAGTTGCCTGGGCTGGTCTCGAACCCACGGACTCCAGCAATCCACTTACCTTGGCCTCCCAAAGTGCTGGGATTACAGGCTGAGCCACCGAGCCAGGCCATTGACAAGATGTTTAACTTTCCCAATTGCTCCTATTGATAACATAAGCTTAAGACCGGTCTTTGAGATATTTTTTTAGACTGGGCATTCTGGCAGACCCCTGACCCCACCCAGACCTGTGATCCATACCAAAGAGCTAACTCAACCTGCCCTGTGATGCCCCAACCTAGAAACTGACTCTGCTCATGAAGATAGTGTCGACAGTCCCATGACTTTTGCCCCAACCATTCAGCAGTACCTATTCCCTAGCCCTCTGCCTGCCAAATTATTCCTTAAAAAACCCCAGTTTCAAATTCTTGTGGAGGCAGATTTGAGAAATATCTCCTGTCCTCCTCTCTTAGCTGCTTTGCAATTATTAGACTCTTTCTCTATTGCAACAGTGCTGTATCAGTACATTGACTCTTTTCTGTACAGTGGGCATAAGAACCGGTCAGGTTGTGACAACAGCCCCATGTGTGTGAATGAGTGTACAGGCATAACCTCAAGAGGGTAGAGAGGAAGGTCTAGAGCTAAGAAGACTGAGAGGGGACTCTGTATACAGCTCTTCTCCCTTCTCCCAAGGCTAACCTTCTCCATTCTCTCCTGTCCTTTCTGAAAGTGCTATTTGTGGTATGAGCATGGGCTACCCTCAGGCAGGGACTGCTGACTTGATTTTAGTAGTCTCTGTTCAAGGTTCCATGATAGGCACAGCAGGGAGTCACAGGTGATATGGAGTTAGGTCTAGTATAAGAGATTGGGCTGACGGAGGTGATGATAAAGCAAACCAGCTGCCATCCACTACTCTGTAAATGATAGATTCCTGGAAACATGTACTAAATGTCCAGAAATTACACAAAAGATTTAGATGTTAGAGCTAAAAATATTGTAAAAATCCCTGTCTCTTCACTTTTTCAAAAAAAACAGCTTTATTGAAATATTAAAGATTCGCACACCACATAATTCATCCATTTGAAGTGTACAATTAAGTGTGGGGGTTTTGGGGTATATTTACAGAATTATGCAACCATATCCTCTATTATATTTTCTCAGAGGCAAGGTCTCACTGTACTGTCCAAGCTGGCCTCCTGGGCTCAAGTGGCCTCCCACCTTAGCCTCCTGAGTAACTAGGACTACAGGCTTATACTACCACGCCTGGCCCCTCTATTTTTAAACATATTCTTTAGTGGTATTATATCTAGCATTATGGACATATTCTTTCATTTTCCTCTCAGTTGGATAGCCAACAAAGTGATATAAATTAAAAAAAAACATCCAGTTGGCTGTTTGGTTTGCAGTATCACCACAGGGAAGTGTTTTCATGTTCGTTCTTTGGTTATTGTTTGAAATTCCAATTTTGGCACATGAAAAGACGTGTGATGCTGGTTGCTACAGAGAGCACAACACTGGGCCATGTAAAGCGGACCTGCTCTAGGTCTTCTAGAAAAGACAGGCTGGAGATGCCACAACATAGCTATAGAGAAGTCATTGTGAGGGTTTAAGGGTGACTGAATATAATTGTAGAGATATTGGAAAGGCTTTATGGAAAAAGGGGTCACTGTGATAGACCTTGGAGCATGAGAAGGATATAGGGCAACCCAGGAAGAGATGAGATTGACAAGGGGAGTTGAGGCCATGTTGTAGAAAACACTTAATGCCAGGCTGTCGGGGGTGATTCTAGCTTTCATTCCACAGACCAAGAAGACACTGAAGGGTTTTGAGTAGGACTTTACTTCTAGGGGGATAGTTCTGATGGTAGTGTGAGGAAGCTGCTAAAAAGCGGTGGCAGACTTTCAGGCGAGAGATCACAGGAGCTTAAAATAAGTAGGGGGCAGCAAGGAAGAAAAAGCAGGGGCGAATCTCAAAAAATTGCGACTTAGCACTCATAAACATTGACTTGTTGGATTAGAAAGAGAGAGGAGTCAAGCAAAACGCAAGATTCCAGAAGAAAGATGTTGTCAATAAGAGATCATCAGGTCAGGATGGTTTGCTGCTTTAATGAAGTTTGGTTTTTAGCATTTTTGCCTTATAGGAACCAATGGGATATCCAGGAAGCGATGTGGTCTGCAACTCAGAGGAGAAGGTAGGGGTGTAGCTGGAGATTTGGGGGAGGTTAGCACAGAGTTTAAGATTATTAACTTGGAGCAAAATGACAAAATTCAGATCCTGGCACAGCCCCGTATGAGCTGTGTGACTTTGGCAAATTCTTTAATTACCCTAAGAAGCTGGAAATGAAGATAATAGTTCCTAAGAGTTGTTAAAATGAAATGAAATGAGTCAATGTGTGTCAAAGCTTAGTACAGCATGATAAATTCTCAATAAATGGTAGGTCTTACTTGGGATCACCTATAGGAGCATGGAGTGGAAGGGTAATATTATTGGGAGAAAGAGAAGAGGTGGAGGAAAACAGGGAGAGGGAGAACTCAGACACGGAAAGGTTGGAGGCACTGGAGGTCATAAAGTGACCTTCTTTCCCCAGGGATCTCAGTGGACCTGCTGGTGTCCTATGGGAACCATGGCAAATCCAAAGCTCAGGCAGAAAAGAGAGAAAAGAAAAGAGGAAGACAAAAGGAGAGGGAAAATGAGGAACAGGGGACCCAGAGCAAGGATAGCGAATTCAGGCATTCTTAGGGATGGGAGGTAATGTTACTCAGGCGGAACACACAGAGTGGAGTCAAAATCACACAAATCCATTCCAGCAACTAAAAGGCAATTAAAAAAAACCCATATCATTCTTTGCCTGCTTCTCTTAAATTCTATGAGGGAAATATATAGATCACAGCCATGCTTTCTAAAACTGCCTTTCTCCCCAACCTCTCTCCTCTCTCCCTCCTCAAAGATACACCAGACCTGTCTCTCTCTCTACCACCTTCCTTCCATCCCTTTCTTCCACAAAAAGCCACAAACATCAGAATTTCCCATCAACCCAAGTCAGCTCACCTTTGTCTTCCCCAAACCCCACTTTTTCCTTCCTATTAGGAATCACAAAAGTCCCAAAGAACAGTGGAAAAGCAAAACCAGAATCCCCTTCAGGGGCTAAACGAGAAGAAAGGCCTGGAAAGTTTATAGGATGATTATTTCTCTCTTGTCACTGGGGTTTCTTCTCATCTGCAAACTATAGTTTAAAAGAAAAAAAGAGGAAAGAAAATATCCCAGTGTCAAGTCCTACTTGGAAGTGACCCCAGTGTCCTCAAACACAAAGCCTGTTTCTCCCTTCACCCCTCATCTTTTAGACCATCTGTTTCCTATGCCTGGAAGGGAATTGTATAGTCCTACCTGTCTATGCTGATGGCACAGAGGTTCAGGATGCTGGCTGTACACATCATGACATCCAGAGTGACAAAAACATCACAGCAAACACGGCTGAAATTCCAGACTCCGCCTGTCACCTGGGCATCAGAGACAAGGATGTTAGTGTTTCCCCCAGTGAAGAAATGACAACCCAATCTCCTCTATTGCCTTCCCTCTGCTGCCCAGCATAGATGTGGACACGCCTGCTCCCTGTGCCTGTGGTTGGCACCATTGCTCCTGTAGGGCATGCAGACATCCGGGAGTCCAGGCTGTCCAAGATTGGTTGCTTAAAAAAGGACAAATTCACAGAATGCTAGAATGTTCGTGCAGGAAGGGATCTTCCAAATCAAATAGTCATGTGTTTCTCAAAGTGTGGGCCACAGTGGTGAGCTCTGTAAAGATGTAAATTTCTGAATCCTTCCTCAATCCACTAAATCAGTCTCTGACTCTGTAGCTCACAAATCTCCATTTTTAAATGAACACCCCCAGGTATACCAAGACTTAAGAATCACTGATCAAGTTCAAACTTGGGAGGCAACTAATGCTCCTTGTGGTTAAGTGACATGTTCATAGGGTGTGCAGCTGTAGGTAAAAGAACCTGGGTGACCGCCCAATGCATGCATTATGCAAAAATGGCCTCCCTGAAGCCCCCCACCCAGTAGAGAGCTCACCATGTTCTCAGGAAATAAGCTAAGAACCCGTTTTTCATAAAACGTATCTCCAAAGTACAAATCTATCTGGTGTCAGGTTTTAAAGCTTGGAAACATGCTGAAACTACATATATGGGAACCTAAATAAAATAAGTCTGTGGCAGTGTGACTGCCTCCAGTACCCTTTCCCATGTTCTAATCCCCAAGAGGTGGGGGAAGGAGCTCACAGAATTAGTGAGGATGGTTTCGCCCACATGCGTCTACACATGTGTTTCAAGTTCCGTAATCTCCTCTGAGTAACACCTATAAGAAGTCAGGAATTTGGCTATTTAATTCATATTTCAGCACATTTCTATTTTATTTTTTAAACTTTTACATAACCTGATTGAACTGGGAAGATATGTCAGCGAGATTGTCACTTTAAAAATGTCCACAAAAGGGCCACTCATAGGCCCTCAAGGCTTTTGTGTACTTGCCAGCTTCTTGCCTGGGGGGCTGCCATTCTTAGATACCAGTTTTCAAGGAGAAATTGTGACACTTTGTGTCCCCGGCTGTAGCTGAGTGTTCATGATATTCCCTCCTGAGCAGGCCCAATGGCTATTTTAGAGGCAGGAAGAGTGAAAAATAGGTACAGTGGACTTTGAAGAAGCTTCTTGAGAAAAACACAGATATTGACCAAATGCTTATACATAATGATAGTGCTGTTTCTCTGCTGGGGTTTTCTCCTGCAAGAATCTTCTTATATGACCATGTCACTTTAGTGTTCATTACTGCTTTATTCCAGTAAGGTAAGGTTCTAATAGGTTATCTATCCTTCCCCTTCCCTAATGACTTCTTCCTCTTGGATTTATTTCTTTTTCTGCATCCCATTTTATCCTACATTTGGTCATCTCCAGACTCTATTTTGAGAAACCCTGACCAATGAGTTTTTGTTTGTTTGTTTAAAAGCAACAATGAAAAGTTAAAACTGGTGATGAAGTCATCTTTTTTTTTTTGAGTTGGAGTCTCACTCTGTCAGCCAAACTGGAGTGCAGTGGCTCCCTCACAGCTACCCCAGCATCACCTGCTGGACTCCGGCAAGCCTTCTACCTCAACCTTCCAAGTAGCTGGAACTGTAGGTGTGCACTACCATGCCCAGCTAATTTTTTTATTTATTGTAGAGATGAGGGCTCATCAAGTTGCCCGGGCTGGTCTCGAACCTGCAGGCTCAGGCAATCCAGTTGCCTCAGCCTCCCAAAGTGCTGGGATTACAGGCTGAGCCCAGCCGAAATCATCATTTTTGTTCATTTGGTTGTAGATTTACTTTTTCTCTTTTAGTTGGGCCATTTAGCTCTATATAAGTAAAGATCTAATACGAATTTATAGGAGTTCTGAGAATGAAAAAATTTTTAAAAGGGAGATGTAAGAATTCTGACCTAAAGAGTCATAATAACACAATGATTTAAGGAAGCCAGGAGAATAAAAGATGGTTTTGCTCATTATGTAGGACAGTTGCATGCCGTAAAAGCTTCTTGCAAAAGTTGGCTTTTGTATACTAACTTCTATTTCCACATTATGTCTGCTAGCAATTTATGTCTTAAATTGGGGAAAAACCACTTTTTTGCATAATTGTGGGTACATGTGTGTATATGTGTGTTTGGGCCAGTGTAGGTAAAAGAGGATAGTTAGGACACCAGCATACTTCAGTGCTGTTGGGTGTTCTTTCATTCACTCATGCACTTGTAGAGTAAGCATTTGTGAGGTTCCTAGTACTTAGTTTGTAGAGGGAGAGTATGTTATGTGTGTTGAGAGGTTTTACAAAATGTACTACAGGGCCTATCCTTGAACAACTTGCAAGACAACTGGAGAAGCAAGACATTCATACATAAAATAACTAGAGGTCATCATGAGATCCTAATATTGTTAATACAAACTAACATTTATTGAGAATTTACTCTACCTGCATCAACCAATCCATGTGACCTATTACAGAAATTTCTATAACTTTGAAATTTCGGATTTTGGAAACTGAATTTGGTTCTATTGTCTGTACTCTTAGAGTCGTTTGAGAACAAATTATATACTTACTTGATAGGAGATTAGATAACTGTTCCTTAACTAACACCACCGGGAGCAGGAGTGTTTACTTGTTTGCCGTGGCATCCCAGCTCCCAGAGCAGGGCCCAGGCATGAAAATATATTCTGAAATAATGAATGGTTTTGGACATAAGCTGTCATGATAATAGCTAACATTTATAGAATGCTTACTAAGTGCCTCATGTCCTGCAAAGCACTTTTCATACATGAGCTCTATTGCAGATTATAATCCTATGACAGAGGACTATTAGCTTCATAGCAGAGAAAGAACCTAAAAGCTTAAAGAGAATAGGCACCTCATCAAAAGGTCACAGAGCTTGTATAGGCAGACTGGGCATTGGAATGTAGGTTGTCACACACCCTGCTCAAGGGAAGTGTCAAGCAAGGTGGGGTGGTTGTTGGAAAAGAGATGAAAGTGGGTAGACACAAGAAAAATGAGAGGAAACTAGGTGCTCCTCGGGGATTTGTGTATGACAGACTATACATGAAGTCCTTTCTAGGGAATGAGACACCTCCTGATAGCCTTTGTCCCAGGGTTACAAAAATCAGTGCAAGAGACAATGGTGACTTTGGGGCTAGGTGAAAAGAACATACCTGGCAGGTTTCTCTAATCCCCCTCACCCCCTTGCTTAGTCCCCAAAGGCCAAAGTCCTTGAGCTGCCTTTCTGCTTCCAGGCCCCCACCCATTCTGGCTGTCCAGATTCTGCCTTCAAAATTCCCATTCTCTCCTTGATCTCAGCTAAGAGTCAAGAAGAAAACAATCTGATTAGCTGATTAAAACAATTCCCACTAAGGTGCCATCACTTAGCATTCCCTGGAGCTTACTCATTAAAATGAGTCTCTAATTGGTGGGACTTGTAATGGAATTTTTTTTTTTTTTTTTTTTTACTGGAGTCTTCCATGCTGAGACACTGAGAAACTAACAGTAAGGATCAATAAACAGCATCAAAGTGAGTGCCAGGAACATGCTAGTAACGCTCACACATCAACCTGTAGCAACCCAATGAGGTAAGCATAATTTCCAATTTATAGATAAAGAAATAGAGACCTGGAGATGTTGAGTAATTTGCCTAGGGATACATAGCTTGTAAAAGGAGCTAGAATTTCAACCTCTTCATACTAACCATGACTCTGCTGACTCTCAAAGGTCAGCATGTTGGCCACTTCTGAGAAGTATACCATTTGACTCCATTCCAACAGGAAAGGCGGTAGAAGAGTTGGCATGTGTCCATCCATTACCTACACATCCACTGTTTACTGAGCGCCCATTATGTGCCTGATAGTTTACTTTGGGGGAAGTATTGAACCGAATTAAACCTGTTTTTGTCCCCAGGGCCTCAGAATATAGTGTGTGCCTGTTAGAGGAGTAATGTGTGAAGGGCATGCATGAATTGAAGGCCCTGAGATAGGTACTAAGAAAATAACTAGGATGCAATGTGATAAGTGCTGATGGTGAGATAGATATAAAATGTTGGGAGATTATGAACGGCGAAGTGATTTTTGAAATTAAAGCACATACAAGTTAAAAATCTGATTGATTTAAGGCCCTTTAGAGACATGATTCTTTCTCCTACATTCCAATGTATAGAACTCACTTCAAAATTGTACAGCAACCAGGTGTTGTTACTCTCATTTGCTAATGAATATAACTAACTCCCTTTGGTGATACAGAAGGTGAGAGTACCCAGAAAGTGTCTTCTGATAGGGAAGTTGTCTATTGATTTTCAACAGGCACATCCTGGGGTAGCATTTCCCCAAATTACTGATTATAAGATAACATTTCCCAAATCACCTGAGGTTCTTATTAAGCGAAATGATTCTCAGGCCTCACTCAGGACAATAAGTCCCTCAAGTGATTCTTTTTGCCTGGGTTTGGGAATCACTAGCCTGGGGGGCGAGTGAGGCATAATACTGTCTTCAGAAATGGTCGTCCCTAAAGCAGAGCTCCTGAAGCATTCTTTATGTCACGGATTTCTTTGGCCTCATGGTCCCCTTCTCAGAAGAATGCTTTTTTGTGTTTTTTTTTGAGTTGGAGTCTCACTCTATCACCCAGACTGGAGTGCAGTGGCCGCTCCCGGCCACCGCAGCCTCGACCTGCTGGGCTCAGGTGATCCTTCCCTCTCAGCCTTCCAAGTAGCTGGAACTACAGGCGTGCGCTACCAC
>CAUYQG010047316.1:0-24881 GCA_963574415.1 Tarsius wallacei | reverse complement strand
GCTGGAACTACAGGCGCGCGCTACCACGCCCGGCTAATTTTTTGATTTATTGTAGAGATGAGGTCTCGCTTGCCCAGGCGGGTCTCGAACCCGCAGGCTCAGGCAATCCACTCACCTCAGCCTCCCAAAGGCGTGGGATTACAGGCTGAGCCACCAAGCCCGGCTTGAATCCAAACTTTTGGTCTATTGGCTTTAAAGTCTAACCTTTGGGTGTTTCTTCCTGGCCTTCCTTACATCACTCTAATGTTACTGACATATGTCAATTTCATATCCAGACAAAACCTCAAAAGATTTTTCATAAAGGTATCTCCTTTTTCTCATGGATGGTATCTTCACATGCAATGTCAGAGTAGACATAGGAGCATTTCTTCTTGACCCTCTAGTCAGATATATCTGTGCTGTGTGACGGCATATCTTGGCTGTTCTATGTGTGACATAGAAATCTCACCATTCAGATGGGTCATTGGTTAGAGTGATTCCTGGAAGTCTTGAGCTAGCAGAGAAATATGCATGTTTTCAGACAAACCAAGAAGGGTTTATGTTCTCTTTCTAAAATGAAGATAGTTTTTTTGATGAATAAGACAGTGCTGGCCTACTGATGTATGTACAATAAGAGCGTTTGCCCATGGCCTGGTAGCTTCCACTGCCTCCTAAAATCTGGAAGCTTATGAGCTGCCCAGAAATGGAGGCCCCAGGGATGAAGGTTGGAAGGGTTTCACAACAATGCAACCCCTGGGAACATGGATTAAACTGTGTCCGTGCCTCAGGAATGATTGTAATATAATGAGGGAGCAAATGTTTTCATTTACATCAGTGTTGTCCTTTGAAGAGGATGTATTCAGAAGCTATGTATTTATTCCTTTAATACTCTCATTATAGAAAATAATTTGGAAAATTTCCTTTGGCGTTTGGGGGAATAATTTTATAGGGGAATTTTTGGATGTAAAAGTTGCATTAGAAAACTATCATCTTTGTTTCTTTCCATTTCCACATTATAGTAGTCTTAGATAAATGAAGGCATGATTTGGACTATCACAATTCCTTTAGGAAAGGGCAAAAATATAAACCCTAAAGTTGCATAGTCAAGAAGTAGTCATCTATAGGTCAAACCAAAGGTACATAAACTTTATACAGTTTAAAAATTATAAGCCCCAACAAATAAGTAATTCATTTAATTTTATACATACTCAGTATGGTAAAATTAAAAGATAACCAAGAATTTGGACAGATGCCTGGTGTTTCTTTTTGAAGGATAGTCATATGCACATTGTAAAAATGTATACATTTGGGGATTACTGATGGATTCAGGAATGGTTGATCCTCTTTTCCTCTCCTCTTCCTCTAGGTTTGGAAATATCCTGGGATGGAGACAGTTTTGTAGAAGTCATGGCTGCCCCCCATCTCAAGGGCAAGCTCTGTGGTCTTTGTGGCAACTATAATGGACATAAACGTGATGACTTAATTGGTGGAGATGGAAACTTCAAGTTTGATGTGGATGACTTTGCTGAATCTTGGAGGGTGGAGTCCAATGAGTTCTGCAACAGACCCCAGAGAAAGCCAGTGCCTGAACTGTGTCAAGGGACAGTAAAGGTAAAGCTCCGAGCCCACCGAGAATGCCAGAAGCTCAAGTCCTGGGAGTTTCAGACTTGCCACTCGACTGTGGACTATGCCACTTTCTACCGGTAAGTATAGTGTTCTAGGGTATGGGTTTGCGTTACAGACCAAGGATAATCTTGATGTTGGAACAGAGTGTATCAAGTCTCTTGGTGTGCATAGCAAAGGCCCAAAGGCCAGCGCAAACATTCTACTTTCTTTTTGCTCAGCAGCAGATCTCATCTTGAGTCAGCCCTACATCATGTCCCCAGTTGGAAAACTTCAGGAGGTGTTTCAGAGTGATGTTCTCTATGCAGTTCCATGTTTTTGTGTGTCTACAGGATTACTGGGAAGCTGGTGACACCCCAGGGTTTTTCTAAGTATTAGCCTGGCACTGAGATTGAGGATAGCTTTCTAAATTCTGGCCTAAACCACAGCAGTATAGGGCAGAGGTGCCTGAAGTGGAATCTCAAGTCACTTTGGCTGTTTTTGGGTGCTTGAGAAGCTCTGTTACTCTACCTGAGGAAGAATTCAGGTCTCTTTCATAGTCTAGTCCAAATCAAATCTTCAAGTGGAGAATAAGAAGGTTAAATGACTATTCCTTGGATCTTGGTCAACTATGAGACTTCATGTCCAGAGTCAGAGGATGGTAGAAACAGACTTGAGAGTGGAGGAAGGAAGAACTCTCACTAAGAATTAGGATTCCCTGACCTTTTCTAACTCTGTTTAACCCTCTTCCACACAAAGCAACTGGTTCCTAAGGAGACTTGGATTTGACTTCCATGCTGTGAGATTGAGTTTCTGAGTTGATGAGTTTGGCCTAGTTGTACTTCCATTTACTACACCCTTCCATGGGTTCAAGAACTATGGCTGCCTATAACTTTAACCACTATGGGTGTGGAAGGAAACATGAGATGAGCACAGCCCAAAAGGCCTTGTTTAAGCGATTTGCCTGTGCCTCTTAAAATTAGAAGACTCCTGTGGTCTGAAGCCACAGAGAGGTTATTTTTACTTTTTAATTGCCACCAGTTTATTTCCCCTCATTCTCATTAAATGCCATCTTTTTTTTTTTTATTTGATCTTTGGACATAAAAGATAAAGTTCTATAAAGGCAGTTCAGAGTGGGGTGGAAAAAGACTGTCCCTGTCATCACAAATCCCTGAACATGGCTGCATCTGCCAAACCATTTGGCTCCCAGTCACGGGTTTCTCTCTTTCAAGCCATTTTCTTGTTATAATTTGAATTCTCTGGGTTCCCTTCTTTCTCCTCCCTGTACCACCCCCTGGACTGACCTTTTGTCTAGTGAAATTGAAGGATCTTAATGTAAGACTTTGGAGTGAGTTCAGCAGCTGGACACACAAACCTGGCTTTATTTGGAATCTAAATACCCTCACTTGAAGGAACACAACAATTAAGAGCTTTGTGGTATCCCAGGACTCAAAATCTAGCCTAGCTGTACCACCTGGCACACTTACTTAAGCTCTCTAAACCTCAGCTTACTTATCTGTGAAGTGGGAATAATAAAAGAACCCACCCTGAAGAGTTGCCATTCATATGCAGTGAGATTTTAAACAGCAATGCGTGTGCTGACACAGTGCCCACATGTAGTGAGTGTTGTATAATTATTGGCTGCGATCATTTCTTCCACTATTAATTAAATGATGAACAAGAGTAAGGACTCTTTTGGAAGCTCCCCTATCCTCGTGGTGAATTTGGGTTGGGCCCTTCTCTACTTGGAATGGAAAGACTGGGCTTCTCCCAGGGCCCAGCAGCTTATACCTCCAATTTTTTTTTTTTTTTTTTGTCCCATTTCAAAGGAATGTGTTGAAAACAAAAATTGGACAGCTGGCCTGCAGAGATTAGTTCCTTTTTCTAAATTTCTATTTCTTTTGCCTTTGGCAATTTATTTAGTGTTATGATTCTGGACTTCAGCAGAAATACGATGAATGTCTCAGCAGAAGTTGTGAAAAACAACTTTGACATATGTAATCAAAGAGAATCGGAATCCTTGGGTAGCCAGGCAGACAGACAGATGCTCCCCTTCTTCTCTTTAAAGGTGCTACAGAAGCTACAGCACCAAGTGGGGGTAGTTTGTTTGTGTAAAGGGTTTGATGCCTCGAGTTTGGGCAGCTCATGAGAATGCTCTTAAGATCTTTGTGTACTGAGGTTCCGAGGATGGGTTGTGGTGGGGAAGTGAGCTTGTTGTGTTCTTCCCATCAGCGCATGGTGTTGTAGCAGAGTGCCTTCCACTGCCAGCCACTTTTTCCTGGAAAGGACAGAGGGGCTCAGAAGGGAGAGCTGGACAAGTCTGCTTGCTCTGTGCCCTGCCGATGATCTCACTGTCCAACAGGAGAAAGTGTCTTCATGCATTCTGAAATGACAGTGGCTAGTATTGGAGAGATTCTGGTTTGTTTGTTTGTTTGTTTGTTTTTGGTTATTTCCTTTTTTTCCCCAAGCATATGTGTGGCAGGAGAGAAAAAAAATTAGGTAAACATGGAAAGGTAATTCTCTTCTCAGGGAATCGCCAAGGAGTATCTAGCTTCAAGGTTTCTGTGGAGACATTATAAAGCTTTCTGAGACTTTATGGACTGAGAACGAGCCTTGGGTAAGGGTGAAAACAAACTGGACCCAGTCCCAACTCTGTTTAGCAGTGAGTTTCAGATTCCTTATTTAAAGAATTGGTAGGACAGTAACTACCTGGCAGCATTGCTTCTCTGAGGACTGAAGTCACTGGGTAGTATTGTGCTAGCACACAGTAGAAGAACAGTCCTGGCACAAGGTGTAAGTTGCCCCATGTCCTTTCCTTTTTGTGGAGAATCTTGCCCTTTGCTCAGCTGTTTCCGTTTTTTAAAAGTATATTTCATATGATAAATCACAGGACCACAAGGAGTATCAAAGATGGCTATTAATTTACTAATTTCTTCTAGAATTCTGAGTCATAAAATACATTTTATTTAATTAGGAAGTCAATTCAGGATTTTTTTTTTTTTTTTTTTGAGGCATGGTTATGGCTTACCACAGCCTTGACCATATGGGCTCAGGTAATCATTCTGCCTCAGCCTGTTGAATACAGTAGCTGGGGCTACAGGCATGCACCACCATACCTAGCTAATATTTTTTTTATTTTTTTGTAGAGAAGAGGTCTCACTGTTGTACCCAGGTTGGTCTCCTACTCCTGAACTCAAGCAATTCTCCCACCTCAGCATCCCCAAATGCTTGTATTACAGGCATGAGCTACTTGCCCCAGTCCCCATTTCCTTTATGATTGGTCCCTGTCTTCTCCTGCTCTCATCACAGAGAACTGATTAGACGGATTCTCACTGATGAATATGTTGAACAATTTCAAAATGAACAATTTGTCTTTTGTGTCCTCAAAAGAAATAATGTAAGTGAAGAGTACATTGCAATTGCTTAAAAAACTGTTTTGTCATAGAAGAATACCAAGTGTTCACTGTACATTTAAGTGATATTGAAAAAAAGGAAAAACAGCAATTATATGACATTTCTCCACACATAAATTTTTGTCTATATATTTTATATCATTGGAGGAATTTCTAAAATGAACCTGAAAATATGGTCAGGACCCTGGCTGTGATACACTTTTTTTTAAATGAAACCTAACAGGACCAAATAGAGCTACTTTAATATTATGGATGGCCATAGACATAAATTGTATTGAAATTTGATTTCCTTTATTTTCTTCTTTTCCAAAGAAATATAAATTTTCCTTTAAGGGCGAAGACTAAATTAGCATAACATACCCACACACTTCCAAGTACCACTGTGCTTGTAAAAGAGAAAAGGGAGAGAGCAAAGGGGCTCTTTCTCTGAGGAAATGTTACCCATTTTGGGTTTCCTTAATCATGTAAAACACTTCATAGGGCAAATTCTATTATAAATATAAAATAGTGTTTCTTATAAGGTCAAAATAATAATTCTGATTTCTTTGAATTAGAGTTTACTTTTGAAATGTCTAGGGTTTATAATTTTCATTTTATTTTAACCTTTTACCCAACTTAACATTTTTAATTGTAAACTGTCCATTATCTAAATACTTGAAAATGAATAAAAAATGTAAGAAATTTCATTTTGTAAATGAATAAGAAATAACTGCCTAGTAGTCAATCCTTTTTTCCCCTCTTTTGAAACCCTTTTAAGCTTTGCTAAATTATTATTCACAAATCAGTTTGATCCATCTTGGCTAATTTGACATAAAAATGTGATATATGATTGAATTATTTGTAATCAGCATAGTTTACTTTAACTAATTGAATTTGTGTTTGGGTGGAAAATAATTTAATTAAAAATTATGAGAAAAATTTTAACTGCCTTGATAACATATCTTAAGTCTTAGTTTTGCTAATTGATATCTCCTTAAATTATATAATCCCTTTTAATAGGTTGTTGCATTATCTTTCATTTGGTGTGTTACAGAGAAATTCCCAGTAGCTACAGAGTCAGTATACTGTCTACCTACCTGAAAAAAATAACGTGAAATCATTATGATTATATTTGGATTCAAATGTAGGCTACCCTGAAGAGAAAATGTTGAGTGTGTTCCTCTTTTCTCATTTCTCATCTTGATCTCCCTTCCCAGGCTCATGTTGCTTCTCCCTTCATGTCCCAGATGTCAACTGAGAAATCAAAGAGGACAGGCAGATCCCCACTCCAAAGGCTCCCAGGGTATCTTCAACAGTCAATATCAAACCCACTTTCTCACTGCTAACTTAGTTCACAGGATAGGAACTAAGTTCTGGGCAGTCTGGGGCACAGAGAGAGGCCAGGAGATGGGCTGGTGCTGCAGGGGCCAAACTGGAGGAAGAAAAGACCTTGTATTTCCTGTGTTTACAAAACACCAGCAACTGGCTTTTTCTCTAGCTCAGATCCACATCTTGGAAGAAATAGCTGCAAGTAAGTAACCTGTCTGCAAAGCAGAACTCTTAAGTCAGGGCAGGACCGCCTTTCAGAGGAGTCAGAAAAATGCATGTAAAGTGCAGTGAAGCCCAGACATTTACAGACCGCAATCATCTCAGGACTGTTTTCCTCTCTTCACTCTTGGTGATGGGATATAATTCACCAGAGTGAAAACTCTGTTCACTTGTTCGATGTGGGAAAGTGTCTGGGGATTCCCAGTCTAGGAAATGTTCTTTTCTTTCTATGCAGTGGTTTTTACAGCTGTAAGGAATTGAAGTATTGCCAGAGGATTCACAGATGTGTCCTTTCCTGCTGAGGTACTGGGAGGTAGGAGGTGGGCGGTAATGCAGGACAACACTGGAACTCTGTCAGGACCGTGATGTTGGATATACTGGGGTCCTGGGATTGTCAGTGGCTTCCTTCCAGGGGAAGATCACAGACTTCCTGAATGACCCACTTTGTGTGTTTCTACAAAGGAATCAAATCGCTGATCATAAAGCAAGAGGAGGGATGCAGGCAAGGAATACAGACTTTGTGTGTGTGTGTTTGTGTTTGAGAAAAATCATATAATGCTCACTGCTTTTCTACAGTTTAAATCAATTCAATTTCCTTTACTTCAAGGAAGAACATGCTTCAGACATTTTTGTATACATCTTTTAATGCCTTGTCAAGAACTGCCATGAAAACTAGGATCCTAAATTGAACGAGATGTTCATTTTCAAGTGCGATGTTATATGCCTTGCTTTATTTTTCCTTAGGCAGACAACTTTCAGGATGAGTAATCACCTTGAGTCTGTGAATTTGTATCACCTGTTAGACTTCAGCCCTTAGAAGTCCATCTTAAAAGTCCAAAATTATTTTACCTGCTAATTAGTTTTATTTCTCTCTCTCTTTTTTCCCTTCACTGTGTCTAAATACACAATGCACATTTCTGCCTTTGGTTCTATATCATTCTCCTGCCTCCCTGAGATGTTCTCACTTGCTTCATTGATTTAAGGTGAAGGTACAGCTCCAGTTCCACCCCAGGCCTCTGTAAATACTCGTTCTTTAGTTGCTTAGTTGTTCTGATTGTGTTTATCATCATTTAACACATGTGCTCTGTTGCACTGCTATTGTCTTGCTTCGGCATTAGATTTTAAATTCCCTGGGAAAAGGAGAATGACTTTTCTTTTTCTACCTTTTTGTATTTCACACAGCACCACTCCTAGAAGGGCTACTTTTCCTAACCTGCCTCTCTGATCTACTTGTAACTTTTGCCACCCCCAGTTCTGGGTCCATCTTAGGTCTTTATCTCCACATTCAATTATATACTTCTAGTCAGAGTGTGCCTTTTCAAGGAATAGACTGGTCAGAGTAAGCAGAGCCTCTAGCCCATTTCCAGTGCTTCAAGAACTGCAAGCACTTCTTACTGTGTGAGTCTGCTACTGTGAATGCTTATGGCAAGCAAAGTGATGCCTCTGAACCCCAGCATCTACGTCTGCCTACTCACAATGTACTTGCAAGTCTCTTGGACCTCACGGCTCCTCTTCTGACCCTCAGCTAGTGTTTTATCTTGTCATCTTCTTATGCAATATTTTGATCCACAGATGTTTCTGCCTTGGCCTCTCTGAGTTGGTCTTAGGATCACAAATTAGCCTCCGATCATGGTGGTGCAAGAACTGGACCTCTCATGGGTGATCTTGCCAAGGCCAACTGGCCTTCAGCCCTGGCACCACTCAGCATTTGTGCTAAGGAGTCACAACCCTTTTGCTTTGTCATTGGCTCTGAGCTGTCTGTCAGGCTGGACCCAAAGTTTTATGGTCATTTCCCTTCAATATTTCACTTATTCTTTTTCAACTCACCTACAAGTAGATTTTTTCCTATTTGATTCATCAAAGTGACCCAAGACAAGGGTATTAAATAGCTTTCTAGTTGCCTGAATGTTAGCTTTGAAGGGTTGTTCCTGGTTAGTCCAGTTTTCTTGGAAGCAAAGCAAAAAGAAATATAAGAATATACTCAGAAAGATATGAGGATGTTTGGAACATCATTTTATTCGAGTCTGAAATCTTCTCATGTTTAATTTTTCATATTGAAGAGAGACAAATACTGTCCTTTAAAGAAGAAAAATGCAAAGAAAACTGTAGATAGGTTAGCTTCTACAGAGAGATTGGGTCAACAGTACAGTTAGCCAATTACAAAGTTAGACAGAGCACAGTCTACACAGGACTATTCTCACTTCTGACACCAGGTTCAGAGGGGATTCCCAAAAAACCCTTAGGGTCAGGAATGTTCTAGAAGGGACTGATCAAATAATTATGATTTATTGTAGGAAAAGACACAGGTTAAAATCAGAAGGAATGTATTAGGCAGAGTCCAGTGGTGTGCAAAATGGAGCTTCTGCTATTCTCATCTTGTGATATCATGGACTGGTATTGACTCCTCTTGGCCACTATGTGTGACAATATCCACTGGGTGCTGCCAACTAGAGAAGCTCACCCAAGCCTTTGGTCCAGAGTTTTTGGGCTCAATTGCATGCTGCCTTCATGGCTGACCTTTAGCATCCAGCCCCTTCTGGAGGTCTAATGGTCTGATGATGCCTTTGGTCTCCAATTTCTCTGGATGTTACTGCATGGTCCAAAGCCCCATACTAGACTCCATTGTTAGACTTTGTAGTGACCAAAGTCTCCAGGCAAAAAAGACACTCTTGTCAGGCAGGGCATTCCAGGGCCTAGAGGTTGTCTCCCTGTAGCCAAAGGCAAAGGCCAAGGCCAAGACCAAGGCCAGACTCTTTGGGCAAGGTTAATTCTTTGCTACATAACCTTCTTAGCTCAAGGTTAAATGCCATTTTGATTTGATTTTATATATTTAGCTTTGAGTTTATTTTAGACATTACACATCCTAGAATCCTGCAGTGTTTCTCCTCAGAAAATTACATTCTGAGATGCAATTAGATGAGGCTTATGAACACAGATTTGAATGAGTGTCATTGTAGCAGGTAAAACACTAATTATTTTGTAGCATCTCTCTTAGCTGCTTAGGGGACTTCTTGATTACTTCTTAGTAAGCAGGAGGCAGTGTGGTATAACTTCATTATATTTTCATTATTTATGAGTGCAAAGCCCTTTTGCATCCATGAGAATGAGGCACATGATTAGTGTTTTCCTCATTTTACTGTTGCGCTAACTGAGGCACCAAGAGGTCAAGGGATTCATTCCTGGTCACCTGTGCAGTAACCAGGATGTTGGAGAATTTGGCAGGGATGGCCATGGCTGCTCCCAGATTCTATCATTGTCCACTCAGGTTTTCACATATGCCACTTCTGCCATGAGCTGTCAGAAGAGGAGTTTATTATTTCATTGACTCCTTCTTTTTCAACTTTCAACAGAACACCTGCTAAGTGCCAGGTACTGTTGTAGGCATGGTCTTTGGGACAGAGCAAGAGGGACAAAGCTCTCCTTTCAGATAATCATACTCCAGTGTGAGGGGACAGCTATCATGAAAAACAAGGCCATTTCTGACTGTGAGAAGAGTGACGGAGGGAATAGGATGGTGGGATAGGGAATGGCTGACTTAGAGGTAGATGGACAGAAGAAGCCTTCATGGGGAGCTCTCCCCTGAATGGAACCTGCCCTCTGGGAAGAGCTGAAGTGGCCCATTGCAGGCAGGGGAGCAGCAGGCCCCACGCTGGACAGGGCAAGGCCTGTTTGGAAACTAGAAAGGTTGGTTGGTTCCATGTTTTTGCTATTGTGAATAGAGCTGTGTGGCCTTTGCAGCAACTTGGATGGATTTAGAGTCGATCATACTCAGTGATCTAGCACAGAAACAAAGAACAGAGTACCATATGTTCTCACTCATAAGCGGACCTTGAACAATTATCATAATACTTTAAGAAAGGGATTGGCAGTAGTGGAAAACTGCCAGGGAAGTGGGGGTGGGATTGGCAGTTGAGGGAAACTGCTAGGGGAGGGAGAGGCGCACCTCATCAACAAGGGTACCTGCATAATCAACGTTTGTATACCTAACCCTGAATTGTAGCCCACATCTTTAAACTAAAATTTTTTAAAAAAGAAAAGAAACAAAACACAACAAAAAAACAAAGAAAACTAGAAAGGAGGCTGACACAACTGTCACTGTTAGAAAGGGATTGGTAGAGTGGTCCAAATGAGTGTGGCATATGTATCAAATAGGCTTTGCCACCAGGCTTCTGAGCTCCTCCACTTATAAGCTATTGCTGTTTGGCAGGTGAGTTTACCTGCTAAGGCCCTTCAAGGATGCTACATGTGTAAAGCAGTTTTTTGTTGTGAGGATTGCCTCAGGCATTCCATGTAAGGTCCTTATCCAGGCCTGGCATAGAACAAATGCTCAGTCAAGGCTAGTTTCATTATTATTTTGTTGTACTGAAATAGAAACCTATTGTGTGGTGGTTTGCCTTCAGAATGACCTATGCCATCTGGTGCCCGTACTTGAAGAAGTGCTTTTATTTTATTTTACATGGTCATTTTTTTCTAGAACCATCTGGAAGAACTTCATCCTATCTTGTGCAGAAATTGATACTTTTTCCCAAAACAAAATAAAACAAAAACAAACACTACTTTGGGATTAATTAAAATTCCCACAATGCGCTCTTCACAAATTATTTCAATTGATAAGATTGAACTGAAGGGGAAGGTGCAGAAAGGATAATTAATTCCATAAGATGAATGTTTAGATCTGAACTTGAAAAATAATGGACTTATCCTCAATGTGCTTCACAGAGCAGAGGTTGGGAAGAGAAGGGGTTCATGTGTCTTGTTTTGTTCTTAGGAGTAGAATTCAGGGTGCAGGAAAAGAAGAAATGGATGAAAAATTGAAACATTTTTGATGCCAATATTCTTAGCCTTCTTAAATAGTAATATGAGCATAATTTGACCTTGACATGATGATTCAAAGTTAATATTGGGGTATTCATTGCAGTTAGGAGTATCTTTCTTTGGAGATCCTTGGAAGGGGGAGGGGGCTTCTGAGTTCTGTGTGGTATTTATATCTTTTTAGTAGTTTGTGTCTTCTGGCTATGGCTTCCCCTTGCCCTACTTCCTTCTCATTAGATGAAGAAAATAATGGTAGTTACTAATGTATGCAAACCAAGTGTTGAAGGTTCTCAAAGAAGACCCAGTGTTCTCTTCTATGAAGAAAGTGTAAGACCTTGAGAACATGGGCTGTATTTTTTTCCTCTTTACCAGTGGTTATCAGATACCTCGGAGCCACATTTGTGACCCATTTCCATCAAACGAACCCCAAGCCTGGATTCATTTTTATTTTTCCTGTTTTTTTGCCCTCATTCACAAAATTTCCCTTTATTTCATTCTGCATGTTTTTTTATAAGCTGACTCAAATCCTTTCTGGAATAAGTTGGGAAATAAGTGACAGTGGCTATGGGCAAGAGATTTAATGTGTCTGAATTTCCACTTTTTAAATTATGAAATGGAGATAATATCTTCACCTGACAGGTTCTCATGAGGCTGGATGAGGTTTCCTGTGTTTAAGTCCCATATGGAACGACCAAGGAGTCCTTTTCCTCTGCCATGTCACCAGCAAGGTCTAGTGGCCCTCATGATAACAGGTCTGAGCTCTGTGGTTTCAGATTAGCTTTAAAAAAAATCAGGATACTCAGCTGGGTGACTTCTTGGAGCCAAGAGGACCTGGGGTGGGCGTCTTCAGAGGCAGCCCTGTATGACTGGTTTTCATCAAGCCACATACAGATGAGTTGGAACTTTGATGTATCATGAGGCCAGCATCATGACACAGTGATACCACATGGGCAGGCACGGCATCTTGTGCAATCAGCTGGTGTTCTGGAAGCAGCGTGGGCTTCTCAAAGAGGGCACACTGGCCTCTGTGCT
The DNA here is from genome assembly GCA_963574415.1 of Tarsius wallacei. NCBI lineage: Eukaryota > Metazoa > Chordata > Mammalia > Primates > Tarsiidae > Tarsius > Tarsius wallacei. The sequence goes on along the minus strand of CAUYQG010047316.1, from coordinate 12,516 downwards.
GTTTTGGGAGCAGCATCAGGCCTTCAGACTGGAACGCAGAGCTGTCCTTGGTTTGATGGCCATCCTGGACTCTATTTCTCGGTCAAGTTGGCAAAAATTAAAATTGATGGGGCATGTGCAAATAAGAACTAGGAAATGAGGCTTTTGCATCCCTGGACACTCCAACGCGTTGTTCTCTGTTTATGTAGAAATCTAAGATTCAGTCTCTCTCTTTCTCTTTTCTTCCCCCTAGCTTGGCAAGTCAAAGGAGCAGCAAGGATGCTGCACTGTCCATGCCATTTGACACACAGATGGGGCAGTGGTTCAGCTGGGACTAAATATTCAGGAGTGTGTATATATATATATATATATATATTTTTTTTAGTAGGAATCTCAGTCTGTCGCCCAGGCTGGAGTACAGTGGCACGCTCATGGTCACAGCTGCCTTGGCCTGCTGGCCTCTGGTGATCCTTCTGCCTTAGCCTTCCAAGCAGCTTGAATCTGGCGCACACCACCATACCCAACTAACTTTTTTGATTTATTGTAGAGGTGAGGTCTTGCCAAGTTGCTCAGGCTGGTCTTGAACCCCTGGACTCAGGCAATCCTTGTCTCTGCCTCCCAAACTGCTGCAATTACAGGTGTGAGCCACTGCACCTGTACATAGGAGTGTACATATCTTTAAAAAAAATTCCTTGGAATTTGGCAATTTCATTAAGGAAGAAAGTGCTGAGAAAATTATATTCTTGTATCCAAAGGCCTCTTTTCTAGATTCATGGTCCATTATTCATGTCCAGGCATCAATGAAATCAATCAACAATAAATTAAAATGGGTACATATTATCTACTACAAAAAAGAGCATAGGTTGTTTTCTAGTCACGATTGATTGATTAAATAATGACACCAGGCGCTGTTCAAGGTGCTGGAGATACAGCAGTGAAGGAGATAAACGAGTCAACAGAAGCGTGGAGAAAGGGAAGGTTGTGCTTCCTGACGAATGATTTACTGGATGCTATGACAACTCATACCTGCCAAGGGGATGGCTTCCTGGAGGAGGTGACTTCCTAGGCAGAAAGAAAAAGTATATAGAGGGTTTAGCTGGGTGAAAAGAGGGATAGGAGGATGGGAAAGAGAGCAAAAGGAAAGATTCTAGCCTTAGAAGCCTGCATGCCCACAGTTGTGGAGGCCAGGGAGAGCCTGCCACAGGCAACCAAGGGTAGGTATTCTGTGGTGTGGTGCTGTAACTTCAGAGTGTGTGGATAGTGAATTAGAAGGCAAATGCAGAGGTCACGTCATTGTGGTTTTATGCCCCAGCAGTCATCAGACACAAACAAAGGGGAATGTCTTTCACCATTACACCTGGGAGCAGGTTATACTGAGCAGTGGCTCAGTAAAGCTCAAAGTTCATCAACTGTTCATCATTTACTTATTTCTCAAATAGTTTTTCATGCCTATGATATATTGTATGTGTTAGGTCAGTAGTTCCCAAGTTTTAGCATGAACAGAATCACTTACAGAGCTGATCTAGTGAGTGTAGGCGGGGGTTGAAAATTTGTATTTCTAACAAGTTCCCAGGTGACGCTGAGGTTCAGGGACCACACCTTGTGAACCACTGCAACAGGTGAGGAAGTTACAAGAAGAACCAGTCCAGGGTCTTGTGCATCTCCAGGTTCCTGTGGGTCACCAAGAGACTTAATTTTCTGAGACTGGGCCCACTCAGAGATGTTTTTTTGAGTGATGGGGCTAGGTTTCTTTTTTCCCTGCACAGTCAATTTCTAAAGATTAGAAACAAGAACGTAGAGTGAGTCCATGGCTAAAAGGGTTAGGAGCTAAGCTTATGCCCACCTAGATAGACCAAAGTGGTAGCTTGAGCTCAGTGGCATTTTTTTTTTTTTTTTTTGGTCTGTAGTTTAAAGTACAGGCACCAAAGTAAAGATTCTTCATATCTTTTTTTTTTTTTTTTTGAGGTGGGGAAGCAAAAGCGTGTTACTGCCTTCTTGTTCATAAAGTCATGCCCAGAGGAAGTGCTGAACTTGCTTGACTGGGTCATATGTGAAGCCAGAATTAGAATCCAGAGTCAAAGTTCTCCTGGTTGGTGAGGTGCTTTCCACAGAGAGGCCAGTGTGGGGAACCACCCTGGCAACTTTTAGATGAATTACCCAGGACCCAGCAAGCGAGGGTGGAGAAAACATTGGATACAATGCGGCTTTGTTGCTGGACAGAAATGAAGCCCAGTGTTCCTGCGCAGAGCTGCCCAGATTCTCTCCTCCCCCATGCACAGGATAGAGAGGCCCGGAGCCAGGAGTCCAGGCCCATGTGCCCAGAACAGCCAACAGGATGTATCTGTAAAAATCTGCTTCCTTTTTACTGGCTTCAGGCTTTTAAAGAGTCTGGTCAATGGACACGGAGAATAGAGAAATAAATGCTTTGCAAGGAAGTGGGGAAATCTGGTGAAAATACTGGAATTAATAATTCTTTTAACATGAAAGAGCGGCTCTTTATGATCCCTACCGTCTTACCTAGTGTTTAGAGTTTAAAAGGGAGAGAGTGAGGGAGAGCTGGTTTCTTCATTGTATCCCCAGCAAATGGCCCATGTGTGAGCACCAAGGTAGGATGTATTTGAGCTGCTCAAAGAACTTGGGCCAGAAGACCTTTCAGAACCCCGAAAGTTTTTCCATATGAAGAGGAAACCAGGAAATTGGAGTCTTCATTTTGTCTTTGTGATCAAAGCCAGGGAGGAAAGATATTAAGCAGATACTGACCTGTAGTTTTGTGGCCGCTGTTAGGATTTATTGACCTGAATAGCAAATAAGGACTGCAGGAAGGCTGAGGTCAGTATTTACTTCAGGAGGAAAAAAGATCAGATGTTGACTGAACACAGAGGGCTGTATTACCCTAGATGAGCCCATTGCCTTTGGTCACAGGAGATAATGACAGTCATGTGCGCTCACATTGACTGAACATGTATCACATGCCTAGAACTCTGGGAAGCCTAATAATATATCACAGTGCTAATAATAATGGGCAATACTTTAATAAGGGGAGGAGTAAGAGCTTACATTTTCGAGTGCTCACTATATGCCAGGCAGCAGTGAAGGGCTTGACTTACTTTTACGTTGTTCCCTCTATATGAATGAAGAAACTGAGCTTAAAGGAGTGAACAATATTGTCCGGGATAACCAGACAAAAAAGAGAGCCAGGATTTGAAACCACATCTGTTTGACTCAGACAGAACTTGTGCTTTTGCCCAAGTTGGTAAACCATCATGACCCTAAGCTGAAACACTTGGACTTTGCAAATGTTTCATATACTATAATTTATTTTCATTTTGAAGGACTTTTTTTTTTTTACAATATTTTTTTTCTTTTCAGCAAAATTATCTGTTTGGTTCAATTTTGACAAAACTGTCAAAATTATTTGGGAATAATATGCTGTGGTTTATGTTGGCCGAATATTAAATAAACTGATTTCATCCTATTGGTCTTATAAAGAGAAATGTATGGATTTCAAAATGGTGACCATTCTCCATTCTCTACTCAATTTTTTTCCCCCTCTTGTCGACAGTATTAATTCTAATGTCTGTCAGGGTTATGGGAGGCTGAATTCATCATGAAACTAGGTCCTTAATTCTAATGCTATATTTTATAAACTATTCTCTCCCTTTTCATCTTCTTTTTGCTTTTAAGGACCACTAATGAAAGACTTTTTAAATTTTACATCTTGCTTAAAATAATCTCAATTGATGTGATACTAGTAAATCAGCGATGCTTAACTTTTAGGAGGCCATAGTCCTTTGTGAGATTCTGAGGGCTCCTTTTCCCAGAACAATGCATACCTTTGCATACAATAGGGAATTCTCTGCCTAGGGATTAGTTAGTGGAAATCCTGCTTCCTTCCTTCCTCTCTTTTTTATTTCAACTGTTCAATAAATATTTTTTGAGCCCTGTTAAATGTCAGGCACTGTGCTATGCATTAGGGTTATAGTGGTGATTGAAATAGCCATGGTTCTTGTCATCCTGGAGTTTATAGTCTAGCAAAGGAAGAAGACATTAAATCAATATTCTCACAAATAAACATGTCTATATGCTATGACATGTGTGTGCTATGAAGGAAAATTTTGGTGTATAAGAAGATCCTTTATAGGAAGGTCAGACCTAGTGTATGCATGTGTAGGGGAAGAGGAGAGGCAGATGGATCAGGGAAGACCCCTCACGAAGAAATGACATTTGGGCCAAGTTCCAAGGATGGATAGGAACTGGCTCAGGGACGGAAGGAGAGGGGTCTGGCCAGGGAGTATTGTGCTGTGCTGACGTGCCTCCGAAACACTGATGTAGCTACCTGTGTGCCTGTCCCAAAGTCTTTGTGTCCTTCCCTTGTTATACTTTCAGCATAATAAATCTGATCCACAAAATCTCACCTGCTGATGAGTCATTCATGTTATGGGTCAAATCACATTTCCCCTGAAGATAAATCCCTCTTGTGGAGCTTTAAAGTGGGTTTTCTCTTTGCTCTCGAAGGGATTTCATATTATGGGGTCTGTTATATCTGGGGCAGTGGCCTTAGGCTCCAATAACTGTTCTGATTTATTTGACTTGCTTAGAATCAGGGACATGTTCCTTTTCAGAATACATCTGGGATGATGATGAGGACACTCTTACTTCCCTTGTGGGTGCACATACACTGACATGCATTCCCAGCCATGCCAAACTTACCAGCACACATTCCATAATGCCACTACACTCGTGAGGTTTAGACCCTTGCTATTCAGAGCATTGGAAGCTTGTTAGAGAGGCTGACTCTCAGTCCCCACCCCCCCCCCACCTTCTGAATCAGAATCTGTAAATTTGACAAGGGCCCCGCCTGATCTTTGTATACATTAAAGTTTGAGCAGTGCTGATTTGGTCCTCTCCATTTCCAGTATAGCCTACTCTGTGTTGTTCAATAGTTTAGTCCAAATGCTTCCATTTAAGGTTTGGTAGCACATTGACACTTTTAATTATCTATATTTTAATAAAGCCATCGCAGCTTTTTTTCCCCATTCAAGGAAAAGGAAAATGGTTCTGTGGAATGGATGGAATTTGACTCTAATATGCAACAGATGTGCGTGTGCACAGCAGGCAAAGGCACAGCAGTCTCAAGCTCACAGCATCGCTCACCTCTGCAAAAGGCATTTTCACCTGTTCATGAACTAGCCACCTGTGTGCCACTGGCATTCTTCCTCATTAGTTACCTCATCAGCACAGCAGTCTCAAGCTCACAGCACCCCTCACCTCTGCAAAAGGCATTTTCACCTGTTCATGAACTAGCCACCTGTGTGCCACTGGCATTCTTCCTCAGTTACATCAGATGGAGTCTCTTCACATAACTTTTTATAAATGATGAGTGATAAGACTAGGGTAATACAATTGTGCACTAATTAGTAAAATTGCTCATTGTTATGAGTTGTGAGGTCATTTATGTTTGCTTCATCCTTGGTCCTTCACTGACCTTGGGCCACAACATGCCCGTGAAAGGCAGTCCCAGGCACCAGCTCCTCAGGTATTTGGCCTTTTATTCCCCTCATGGGCCCATTCATCCTTGCTCTCTGGTTCTCTTTCCTTCCATTCTTGATAACTGTGACCAACTCCCTGCTTCGCTGGTCCATCTAGCTACCTATTTTGATCCATAGTCTGTCCTCTCCCTAGGTTTTAGCATCATCCACAACACTGGGTAAAGAGGCCCTTCCCACACCAGCCTCAGGTCCAAGGCCCCTCTCAGGAAGACAAGAGTCTCACCTAAGAGCAGCATCCAGTTGGAGCCCATGTAGCAACATCCCTTTCCTTTGCACTTTCATGGCATCCTCTATTTCCTAAGTTTAGCTATAATGTGTACTTCTGCTCACTTTGTATTAATTAGGTCTTTTTTTCAGTTGCCTATAAATAAAGCCCAACTTAAGGTGGTTTAAGTTGTAACACATTTAGTTTGTAAAAATGGGCATTGATTGACTCCTGTAACTAAAAAGCTGGGGTGAATTTCACTTTATACACAGCTTGATTTTGAGTTTCCATGAGTCCCCCAGGTTTGCACTTTCTCCAGGTCTTGCCACTGCCGCCTCTGTTTTGGCTCTAGTTTCTGGCAGGGACACAGTCCTCTTCCCAGTTTTTTGTGGTTATAGTTTCAGACAAATTATGCAGCCAGTCTTTTCTTCCAGAAACCCCAACAAGACTCATGTTCTTCATTGGTTCTGATTGGATCTGTAGCTATCTCTAATCCTGTCACCCTAGTCATCCTAGTTGAAGAAATAAAAGGAGTTGCTCCATTTAGACCAGTGGTTGTCTAACTTCAGCAGTCATAAGAGTCATCTGGAGGATTTGTGGAGACACAGATTGATAGCCCCACATTCAGAGCTTTGTGATTCAGCAGGACTGAGGTGGGTTCTGAGGATTCTGACAAGTTCCCAGGTGATGCTAGTGCTGCTGGTCTGAAGACCACACTTTGAGAAACAATGGTTTAGTCCAATCAAGGTCCATACTAACCATACATAGAGAGTGGGAGAGAGGTGTTCTCCCCAAGGTCATTTTAGGTACTCTCCTGAAGAGGAGAAAATAGATATTTCTGATTCTCCTTACTCTAGAGCATTTGTTGCATTTATTTAACCATAACTCCTGCCATTATGTAGGGCGTGACCTCTCTGCATCAGATACTCTGTTAGGCTCAGAGGATGCAGCTGTGATCAGGGCAAATTTTGGGCCCTCTTAACCTAGAGTGGAGGTGTGGTTGAATGACCATAAGCAAACACATAAATAATATATGAGGCGATTTCACATGCTACAAAGAAACACAGAGCAGGGACAGAGATGGAGAATGAAGCTGGTCTCTCGGGAGCTGTTTCGTATAATGTAGTCAGGGAAGGCCTCTCAGATAAGGTGTTCTCTGAGCTGAGACCTGAAGGAAGTGAGGGAGTGAGGCAGGCTCAAGTTTAGGAAAAATGCTGTCTAAGCAGAGTACAAAGCATTTGTAGAGTTTAAAGAATAACAAAAAGCCACTGTATCTGGGGCTGAAGGAGAGAGGTATGGTGGAGGGGGATGAGCGATGGACACTGGTTTTTATAGGCTATGGGTAGGGCATTGGATTTTACTGTGAGGAAGAAGAGAAACTTCTCTGAGACATGAGCAGCGCATCTGGGAGTAGGGATTTGAAATATGATGAAACAAACACAAGTGTAGAGAGGATGAACTGTGCCTTTATATTCGGTTAATGTCCAACTACTGAAAAGTTGGGCTCTAAGTGGACCTGGCACTTCTGCTCTTACTCTAAACATTTCCCATAACCATTTGTTTTGAAACTTGGTATTCTACAGAGGAAGAGATACAATTACATCTCTGTCTTCTGCCTCTTGATCCCCAGTCTGAGTTCCTTTCTAGCTAAGTCTAACTGAAGATTGTTTTCCTCTGAATTTAAGCTCTGAGTGATTCCCTCCTGTAATCTTGAAGCTCAGCTGTTTCTCCCATTCCCCTTCGAGGCAGAGGGAAAAGGGAACTGCTATTGAATTTTGCCTGGGAAAAAGTTTTAGAAGCACTTTGATTTTTAAAAAATAGCTTCTCGGCCAGGCATGGTGTCTCAAGCCTGTAATGCCAGCAATTTGAGAGACTGAGGCAAGAGGATTGCCTGGGCCCAGGGGTTCGAAATCAGCCTGGGCAACTTGGTGAGACCTCGTCTCTACAATATATCAAAAAATTAGCGGGGCATGGTAGTGTGTGCCTGTAGTTCTGGCTACTTGGAAGGCTGAGGTGGAAGGATCGCCTGAGCCCAGTGGGTTGATGCTGGGGTTGCTGTGAGCGTGCCACTACACTCCAGCCTGGGTGACCGAGTAAGACTCTGACTTAAAAATAAAAAAATAAAAACAAAATTTAAAAAAGCTCTTTAAATAAAAGGAAGAAATGAAAAACTAGGTCTGGTTAAAATACAGGTGTAGCAGGAGGGGAATGTGTTTATAGGTCTGCAGCCTTCTGGAAAGGGAGGCTTCTTTGGACCTTTGAGAGATTAAATCATCAGACTGACTCTTGAAACACAGGAATGTGGAGAACCAGGCAGTCTCCCCAGAGGGCCCACTCACCGCAGAGCTCAAAGCTTGTCCTGAAGCTGTGGTGCTGGGGCTACCAGTGAGTGTAACACATCCTTCTTATGTTTGGAAGCACTTAGTAACTCTCTCATTCAATAGATCAAGTTCATACTCCAGTGCATGGCCTTCAAGTCCCCATGCCATCTAGCAACAGCTTTTATATTTGCTAGAGATATTCCCCATTATTCAACTCCATGCAATCCAGTAATTCCTGAATGTGATTTGTGATGAATGTGCCTTTATTTACATTTTATCTTTTACTGGGAGTGCCCTTTTGTGTTTCTCCCTGTTTTAGCCCAGTCTAAGAACCATTTCTTTGTAGAAACCTTTTCTTCAGCTAAAATTGATGGGTCCCCCCCACCCTTTCTCTCTACGCTTTAGTTATTCTGTTTTATGCAGTAATTCCATTTGGCCTTAGATATACTGTCATTATTCCTCTCTGTGACAGCTTTCCTCAAGAGAGGTAAGCTCTTGAGGGAAGAGGCCGTTTGTCATTTATGTTTATGTTCCACCCTTTCCCAATGTACCCCAGCATATGCCAGAGGGAATCAGGGGAATGCTCAACAAAGACACAGCAAGTTGAGCTGAACTAAATTCTGGCTTTGGCAGCATGACAGAGATTGTGTAGGATCTTTAAACTCTGGGATTTGTCAAACAATTTTCTTAAAAAATTTTTTTTTTGTTTTATACAACTTCTCCTTTTCTTTTAGGACACCTGGATTGTAGTTTTTCTGAGCTCAGGACCACTTTCTATTTTTCTCTAGAAATTTCCAGAGCTACCTCTGAGAAAGAGAAACATGATTCAATCCTACCAACCAGTCTGCCTCTAGGGTTGAAACATGGGTGCACAGTGGTGACTGGAATGTCCCCAAATAGGCTCAGAAACATTCTGCTCCTAAATGTGCTTAACTCTCTGGCCTCCCATAATAAACTAGTTTACCTTTAGTCCATTGTTTGGGTGAGAGAAATAATCTGAAATGTCACCATCATGGATCTCCCACCCTTACAGATCGGAGTGGAACGTGTTCAGAATGGTTTAGAAAGAGAAACGAGAAGAACTGACTCTTGTACATTTTCAGAGCTATGGATTTCCTAGAAATGTTCCTTACTACATACATGTAGCATGATATGTTTTATTTTGTTCAATGATTTGTCCTCTGGATTTGTCTTAAGAACTTCCTGCTATGTAGATAAAATTGACTAAGAATGTATACTGCGTGTGAGGGTAGGAGGTACCTGGTTTTTGTTGGGAAGGAGGGAGGCAAGTGAGACAGTGTGCCAATGTGTCTCCATGTCCTTGGCTCTTTATGAGTGTGTTAGATGTAGTCGTGTTGCTCCTAACTGCTTGTCCTTTGTGAATCTCATCTCACTGATGAATTACAGTTTGAAACTGGCGTGCAACAATGGGAGCTGTCAGGACCATCATGTTTCACGAATTCTGAATGCATTCCTGTACACTGGCAGAGACTGGCAACAGGTTGTGAGTGTGCCAGCGGAATAATGCATGCCTTGTTGTCCTTATCTGGACTTTCTTAAGAAAGGTCTAGGAAGACAGGTTCAATTTGGGTTTTGTTCTTCCTCCCTCTAGATGGCATGGCAAGGAAACTAAAAGCACCTGAAGACCTGTCAAAGTCAATCATATTTGTGCTTGAAAACCAAGTTCCCCATAGAGGGCTAATCAGGGAGATCTGGACCCACCCGTGATGAGAACAGTTTGATCTTTGACCATAAGTCTAGTTATTTTTCCAATGGAAGATGAAATAATTTTTGATAGGTGGGTTCCTCAGTGAAGATGAAGTTAATCCCTTTTTGATTTATAGACCATGAGACAACAATTTAATGTACAAGTATGTTTACTTTCATAACTCCAGTTAAGAAAGGTAACTATGTCTTTTCCAAAGTGTCCTGTTTTCCTTAAAGTGAATAGATTCACTGTTTTCCATGTGCACTGGCAATGCTACTTCATTCAGATTATCATGACTTCTGAGTTGGAGGACCATTGAGACAATGCTCATTGTTGCCCTTTTGGGGATCAGAGGAGTAGAGCAACCATATTGCAGACTCCTTTTCCCAAGGTGGCCCAGTCTACGTGAGGTAATTAAGCACTGAACTGATATTCAGGCCTTCAGTGTCCCAGTTCCCAAAGCCTGTCTTCCAGATAGTATTGTTGATTCTTAGCAAAACAATACCCATGTAGGCCTGACCACGGGTGCCCCATGAGTCTAGACCTGCAAGGATTATGCCAAGTCAGGAGTCTGTCTCTGGCCTGAGTGGGAAAAAACAAAAGGTAATCGTCTGTTGGGAGTATACTCTAGACAAAGGGCAAACAGCTACCCCAGAAAGGGACCCTACATTTCTCACGTGTACTTGTTGGGTTCACACTTTTACTAGGACAGGTTTAAGCCTTTTCTGCTTGATCCTTTGTAGGCAGCATTGACACCTTCCTGCCTTTCACACCCTCTTCAACCAGTTACCAACTCTATGGACTTATTTAAGATACTTATGTCACTTTTCCCCCATTTACTGGCCATATGACTGTGTCAGTTCCTGAGCTTTTCTTGTCAGTAAAATGGGATGAATAAGAGTTACACTCGGTGTTGTTAGACGCCAGTAAGATAATACATGTGAAGCATGGAGGGGGGAGTGCCCTGTGTGTAGACAAGGCTCAGCTGACATTGTTCTTCTCTCCTTGTTGTTCTCACTCCCCAATATAGTCCGAGGCTCTCATCCCCCTCTTGACTGCTCTATAGCCATAGACTCCTAATTTGTCCCCTTTGCCCAGAATCTGTCTTCTCCAAACTTCTTTGCTTGGTGGGCATTACATTCAGAGGTTGTTTTAAGCCCTTTGGGCCTTTCATCAAAAACCTTAAGTGACCCCCCGACCCCATCTCCCTTACCTGCTGGACACATTTCAAACTCTTTAGCTTGGCATTCAAGGTTTGCTCCACTCTCTGCCCTCCTGACCTTTTCAAATAAACTCTTCATTTTTCAACCCTCTGGTCCAGCTAGACTGACAGACTTTGAGTGTAACATGTTCTGTGGTGCCTCAGGCCATTTTTCTAGAATCTTCTTTTGTACCTTTTCAAATCTTACCTGTTTTTTCATATCCAGCTCAAATTTTATGACTTTTGTGAGGCTTTCCTATTCACCAATGAAACATGCTTTTTAAAAATTTCTTCTAAACTCTTTCATGAATTGACCACTCCAGTTAGTTGGCTGTTAACCAAACTACCTAGCTTTCTGTTGGTCTTTAAGGAGAATTTAGACCCTCTATTGCGTTTTTCCTTTCTTTGACTTATTTGTCTTCTCCTCTACTAGAGGATGTAAGCGCTACAAAGTTGGGGATTATGTCATTTCTATATTTCACATCCCCTAGCCTGAGGTTCTTTGCATTGGAGACTCCTAGTAGTTAAACTGATGTGGGAGAGGTTAATTGTGATTAGAATAAATCTTTTCTTTGTAGAGTTCTTTGTTTTTAGCATATACAAACTGTGGGTGTGGCAACTCAACACACAACATCTTAATCTCAGTTGGGAGATGCCAGCTTGAATCAGTTTATTAACTGAAGAGCATTCACAAACTAATTTGTCACTGTATCCTCTGGACCTTAGAATGCTAATTCTCCCAGACTTTATTTCTGCCAAACCTCAGAGCACAGCTCTGGCTGACATCCTCCAGGGAACAAATTGGAACAAGGGCAATTGGCTGAGCAAGTCATTTGGAGTGTTATGCAATTTGGATTTAGATCTAGGTTTCTTCGGAAGTAAAATAGAAATATGACACCAATTCAGGCCCAGGTGTTTTTCTCCTCTCTTCTGTGTTCTAGACTTTAAAAATAATTCCAGGGACCCTCTCTATATTTTAGAATTGTTTTTCCAATGAGACTGCTTTTCATTTTATGTCATGTCATCCTCTTATCTGGTAGAGGCTGTGTGGCATGTGAGGTTTGCTGCTCAACATATAAGGCTGTGAACTTTTGTTTTTTTGGTGTGGTAAGGCTTGGTGTAAAGGCTAAAAGTGAGGCCTTATTGTCAAACCACTTGGGCTCAAATCCTGGCTTCACCATTACTGTGTGCTCTTTAAAAAATGGCTTAAATATTCTGGGCCTCAATCTCCTATAGTGCATATAACAATCTCCTCCTATAGTGCATGTAACACTAGTATCTACCTCATGTTTGTAACTATTAAAGGAAGTCATATGTTTAAAGTACTTAGTACAAAGTATGCAGTAAGTGTTCAACAAATTTTTGCAATTTTATTTAATTTACTTTTTAATTTATTTTTTATTTTTTTATTTTTTTGAGTTGGCGTCTCACTCCGTCGCCCAGACTGGAGTGCAGTGGCCGCTTCCGGCCACCGCAGCCTCGACCTGCTGGGCTCCGGCAATCCTTCCGCCTCAGCCTTCCAAGTAGCCGGAATTACAGGCGTGCGCTACCAC
>CAUYQG010047312.1:0-12538 GCA_963574415.1 Tarsius wallacei | reverse complement strand
AGAGCAATCAGAGAAGAGAAGGCAATCAGGGGTATCCAAATAGGTAAAGAGGAAGTCAAGTTATCTCTCTTTGCAGATGACATGATTGTATACCTTGAAAACCCAAGAGAATCTGTCAAAAACCTCCTTACACTGATAAAGTCTCAGGATATAAAATAATGTGCAAAAGACCATTGCATTTCTTTATACCAATAATAAACAAACAAACCCAAATAAAAAGCACAATTCCATTCACAAGAAAAATGAAATACCTTGGCATCTCTTTAACCAGAGACGTGAAAGACCTTTACAATGAAAACTGCAAAACACTGCTCAAAGAAATCAAAGATGACACAAACAAATGGAAAAATATCCCATGCTCATGGATTAGAAGAATCAACACTGTGAAGATGTCCATCCTACCTAAGGCAATCTACAGATTCAATGCAATACCCATCAAATTACCAGCAACCTTCTTCTCAGACCTAGAAAAAACAACACAGGAATTCATATGGAAACACAAACGACCAAGAATAGCCAGAACAATCCTCAGCAAAAAAAAAAAAACAACAACAAAGCAGGTGGTATCACACTACCAGACTTCAAACTTTACTATAAAGCTACAATAATCAAAACAGCTTGGTATTGGTACAGGGACAGGCATATAGGCTACATCATTTTCAGCATTGCTTGGTCACCTGCACTCCATGACTCATTTTTGGGAATATGCATACCCTTCAGAGACCAGCCTTAGTCAGAGGCTTCTCCCTGGGTGTGAGGGAAACAATCTATATCCAGGCTATACTCTGCAGGCAGTGTTTCAGAAGTAAGATTACAAGGTCAGAGGGTATGTACACTTAAAATTACAAGTGTGGGATATTATGAATCTTTTAAATATTTGCCAATTTTGATGAACAATGGATCTTTCACTGATTTTCATTTCCCTTGTCTTACTGAGGTGAATGCTTGTTTTAGGCTTATTAAATATTTGCATTTTGTGCCTTGTGAATTGTTTAGTTATATATTTTACAGAATCTTTGTGTGTGTGTGTGTGTGTGTGTGTGTGTGCGTGTGTGTTGTGTGTGTGAGAAAGAGAGAGATGATTGGGTATGGGTAGCAATTTGTAACCAACCTCTTTAAAATAAGTGAGATTAACCTTTTTTTACTTATGTGCTTTGCACATATTTTGTTTTAGCCTATCCTAGTCAAAGTTTTCTAACTTTGTTTCTGATCTATTGTCTTATAGAAAATTTTGAATTTATGTGGTTAGATTTTTCAGTCTACTTCTTTATGTCTCCTGGCATTTCTGTCTTGCTTGATATCTTCCCCGTCCTGAGTTTACAGTAATATTTTTCTATTTTTAAATAATTTTTTAGTGTATTTTCATATTAACCCATCTATAATATGTGTGCTAAATTATGTGAAATAGAAGTTCAATTATTGAAGTCTTTTATGTGAGGAAGATGGAATTTCAAATAATTGGAGAGCCTTATTCATTAAATGCTGTTGAGACAATTGGAGAAATATTTGTGGGAAAATAAAGTCAGATTTATACCATGTTTGGGAATAAATGACAAATGGGCTAAAGAATGCAACATTTATTTTTTATACATTATAAAATAACAACATAATGTTTATAAAATAAACATTATAAAATGACAGAGGGAAATATTTTATCTCATAAGTGAGTGGGAAAGATGGTAGTTTAATTAATGTTAGTATTTCTATAAATTAGTATATTTGAGTGGTGGTTTTTAAACTCATAGGTCCTAGACGTGGTAAAGACTCCTCCAATTTGTGTTATAGGTAAGGGTAAAGAGAGAAGACCAGTTGGTGGGGATCCTAGTTTTCTACCAGCATTTCAAATAATCCTGCTTCAAATTAATATATCTTATACGTAGGGCTTATACCTAAGATTTTATTTGAAGAAAAGACTGAAATGCCATTGTCTGTAGGAGAATTTAATTATATGAGAATATACTCAAACATAAACAATCATACTGTAAATATGAGATGATTTTTAGTTTAATGTAAGCATAAATGGTAGAGGAAAAAACAAAAGTGGTAAGCATAATAATGTTTAAACAATGTTATGGTAGACAGCTATTACATGCACGGCTGAGTATCATTTTCTGGGGATTCCTTTACTATGACCCTTATATGAAACAAATTAGAGCTCAGAATTTAAATGCCCAGTAAGGTTGCAGGGTCACATTCCTTTTTCTTTTTTTTTTTTTTCCCTTTAAGTATCTTCTAGGGGTCAAAAGGGTTACATTCATGATGCAAGACTGGCATTGGTGGCAGAAGCAGTTGCAGTAAAGTTGAGTTTCTGGTATTGATGATGGCAGAGATAACAGTATGATGTCTTCATCAGCCTTCTGTGGTGGCTTTTGATATTATTTCTGGAAGATTATCTTTGAGTCTGTTTCTGTAATCTTCTCAATGATTTTATGAGTGACATAATAACATCCTGTTCTATTTAAATTAGCCAGATTGGCTAGTATTTGTAAATAAGAAACCTGACTGATACAAGTTGTCATCATCTCTTGGTAATCAGATTGCCCATTTGATATTTCTTACCTTCTTTTATTTTACAGATGTTTTCAGCAAGCAGTATATTACTTGTATATTTAGAAAAAGAAACAAAAAGACTAAAAGGATTCAGATTTCCTAACTTCTGTGCTGCCTCTTTGAAAATCTAAATAATAAATATATTACTCTCCGAAATGGATTTTATTCTTGAATTTAAACATAGATGCACTTATTTTGGTAAATCCTTGATATTGCCTGAGAGCCAAAAACCTGGCTGTTTCTATTTCCCTTCCCTATTGTTCCTTTCCATTTGTTTTATTGTGGGAAAAGGATCATCATTACCTGTGAGACAGACCTGCTCTTTTTGTAAGATTGCTTTTTTGACCACTTCTTATTTTTTTTTGAGTTGTTCAGACACCCAAGTCAAAAGATTGTAGTTCCTACACTGCCGTAGTCTGGTTATAGCACATAAACAGTTAACTTAAACCTATTAATCTCTAATTTGAGATTTCTTCTCTGCCTTTCTCATCTATCTTGCTGCTTAATCTGGTAGTCAAATTATATAAATATATACATAAATAATTTTATATTCATTCATTTATTAATTTTTGAGTCAGGATCTTATGCTGTCACCCAGGCTGGAGAGCAATGACATGATCATGGCTCGCTACAGTCTCCAACTCCTGGGCTCAAGCAGTCCTTCTGCATTAGCCTCCCAAGTGGCTGAAACAATAGGATTGCACCACCACACCCAGCTAATTTTTTTTTTTTTTAAGTTGGAGTCTTACTTTGTTGCCCAGGCTAGCGTGCAGTGGCACGCTCACGGCCACCCCAGCATTGACCTGCTAGGCTTCAGCAATCCTTCCATCTCAGCCTTTCAAGTAGCCAGAACTGCAGGCACATGCTGCCACACCTGGCTAATTTTTTTTTATTTATTGTAGAGATGAGGTCTCACCAAGTTACCCTGGCTGGTCTCAAACCTGCGGGCTCAGGCAATGTACTTGCCTCGGCCTCCCAAAGTGCTGGGATTACAGGCTGAGCCACTGAGCCTGCCTTTTTTTTATTTTCCCCAGAGGTGAGGTCTTGCTATATGCCCAGGGTAGTCTTGAACTCTTAAACTCAAGGGATCCTTTTACCTCTGCCTCCCATAGTGCTGGGATTATAGGTGTGAGCCACTGCATCCAACCATAAGTAATTTTATAAAACTAGGTTAGTATGTTATTCTTGTTAATGTAAAATTTTTTTATGATACCCAAATTAGGATAAAGGGAAGAATCATAATCTTCATTGATTTTCCTGAGCTTCAGGTTTATTGGTTAGTATGATCGTAATTAGCTGTAATTCTAATGGGGTTAGAAAGAAAAGCAAGAAGCATTGCCCTGTGTCTTTCTGAATGCTAGTGTTAGTGACACAAGGTTGAAGATTTGTGGTTAATTTGAAAAGCTGTAGATTTTATTTTGAGTAATAACTTTGACTAAAATTGTATCATTTTAGATACATAAGGAAAGATTCTTTCACATTAAATTGAAATTAAAAATCATGTCTATGATATTCTTATTTACTTATTGGGTTTACTTTCTTTCTTTCTTTTTTTTTTTTTTTGAGTTTTAGTCTCACTTACTCACCCAGACTGAAGAGTGGTGGCAGGGTCACGGCCACCCCAGTGTTGACCTGCTGGGCTCCGGTGATCTTTCCGCTTCAGTCTTCCATGTAGCTGGAACTACAGGCACGTGCTACCACGCCCGGCTAGTTTTTAAATTTATTGTAGAGATGAGGTCTCACCAAGTTGCTCAGGTGGGTTGAGAACCTGAGGGCTCAGGCAATTCACTCACCTCAGCCTCCCAAAGCGTGGGATTACAGGCTGAGCCACCGAACCGGGCTTATTTCTGATTTTCATAGAAAGGCTTCTAGTATCTGACCACTAAACATTATACAGGCTATTTTGTTTCCACACTAAAAAAAATAATATTTTTCTGTTTTATAAGGATTTCAGAAAAATTCAGGAATGGTGATGGATTTTATAAAATGTGAATTCATCATCCATGGTGATCATATGGCCTTACTTCTTTGATTTAGTAATTTAGTGAAGTGTATGAATTTTTAAAAATCAAGTTGTGCCTGCATTAATGAAAGGAACCTCCCTTGGTTGTCATATGTTATCTTAATATGTTGCTAGATTCCCTTTGCTAGCATTTGTTTTATGTTTGCTAGTTAGATTGTAAGTTCCATGACAGCAGGTTCAAACTGACTTGCATACCATTGATAGCTTTGGTATGTTTAATTTGAATTTAGTACTTATACTTTTTTCGGTATAGATTCATTTATTCACTTATTAATTCATACATTTACCCAATTCATGTGCACTCTAGCTGTATTCCTCTAATTACGTAAGGCATTGGTAAATTCTACCTTTTTTTCATGGAGTTCATAGTAAGCTGGGAAGAAATATAAACAGATAATTTTAAAAAATGAACTGATAATAAAGAAAAGATAGCCATGGTTTTTTTTTAATACAGCTTTTCATTTATTTATTTTTATTTAGAGACAGGGTTTTGCTCTGTTGCCCAGGCTAGAGTGCAGTGACACAATCATAGTTCACTGTAGCCTTGAACTCCTGGGCTCGAGCAATCCTTCCACCTCAGCTTCCTGAGTATCTAGAACCACAGGTGTGCACCACCGTGTCCAGCTAGCCATAAGTGCCATAAGGGGAACCAGCAGGGAACTGAGATGAAGAGTATCCAGAAGAAGTATATTGTTCTGAGTCCTAAAAGATGAGGAATTACCCATGAAAAATATTGCATTCCAGTAGGGTAAAACAATATGGGCAAAGGACCTGAAGTGGGAAAAAGCTTGGTGTGTTTGAGGAGCTGAATGGGTGGTTCATAGTTTTGTTTAGGAAAAAATTTCTCTTTCATAGTAGAAGAAAGCTTTGCTGGATACAGTATTCTTGGATGGCAATTTTTTTTTCCTTCGCTTTTCCTTTCCTTTCAGCACTTTGAAACTGTCATTCCACTCTTTACTGGCCTGTATGGTTGGGAGGTCTGTTGCCAGATGAATTGGAGGTCCTTTATATAATATTTGCTTCTTTCTCTTGCTGCTGTTAGGATCCTCTCTTTGTATTTGATTTTTTATTTTTGAGTTGGGGTCTGACTCTGTTGCTCATGCTGGAGTGCAGTGGCATGTTCATGGCTCACTGCCACATCAAATTCCTGGGCTGAAAGGATCCTTATACCTTAACCTCCTGAGTAGCTGGGACGACACGTGTGCACCACTATATGCAGCTATTTTTTTATTTTGTAAAGATGGCGTCTTACTGTGTTGTCTAGGCTGGTCTCGAGCTCTTGGGTTTAAAAGATCCTCCTGCCTTTGCTTTTCATAGTGCTGGGATTACGGGTATGAGCCATCACTCCCAGTTGTTTCGAATCTTTGAGAGTTTATTATTATACACCTTGAGGCAGTCTTCTTTGGGTTGACTGGTATTTTCTGGCCCTGCTGAACTTGGATGTTTATCTCTTTCTCAAGTTTTGGAACATTTTCTGTTTTTATTTCTTTGAATAAGCTTTCTACTCCTTGCTCTTGCTCGACTTCCTCTTGAACATCAATAATTCTTAGATTTTGTCTTTTGAGGTAATTTTCTGTATTATGGTAGTCTTTTTTGCTTTTTATTATTTTTTTTCTACTCTGTATATTTTCAAATAGCTTGTCTTCAAGTTCATGCTTTGCTTGATCCATTTTGCTATGGAGAGCCTCTAATAAATTTTTAAATTCAGTGAATGTATTTTTCCATTCCAAGATTTCACTGTTTTTATTATTTCAATCTCTTTAAAAATTCCTCTGATAAATTTCTGTAGTGCTTTTGTGTGTTATATTTTAGATCACTGCGTTGTTTTAGAACTGCTATTTTGAGCCAGGCATGATGGTGTATGCCTGTAGTCCCAGCTACTCAGGAAGCTGAGGCAGGAGGATCTCTTGAGCCCAGGAACTTGAAGTAGTATCAAGCCATGATGCCACCACTACACTCCAACCCGGACAATAGAGCAAGACCCCCTCTCTAAGGAAAAAAAAACAACAACAACAAGTTGAGTTTCTCAGTGTTAAAAAGTGTTGGAATTCTCTGCAGAACAGGCCACTGGGGACCTTGGTGGCACTTGCTTTGTGGCTGATGCTAATAGCCCACACTTTTCTTTGTTTCTAGCTGTCTCCAGATGTCTCAGCTAGTCTCCCCAGTTATCTGGGTGGGGTGTAATTGAAGCAGATCTTTGGGGCAGGACCCTGAAAGGTTAGGAAAGCTGTTATTTTCTCTGCAAAGGGAACTCTTGGGCCAGGGAGTTTCCTCCCATTGTTAAGCAGTGCTGCTATCATTCATGAAAAATTAAACTATTCTTTCTACCCTTTTTGAATAGTTATTCTTGGGCTTTTGCTTCACCAAATTGCTGCAGCTTCTTAGCTGGGCTCCTGAGCCCTTCCAGAGCTATTTTTTTGTTCATGCATAGATCTAATTATTGTTTTTTGTCAGTGGAGGGACATTAGGATCTCCTGCTCTGCCATCTTGCTGATGTCCTCCCAATCAATTCTATTTTTGCTTAAATGATTTTAATTGAAATTTTCATCACCTGCAACTGAAAGGTTTAAAGTAGGGGAATGATGTAGTCTGCAGATTACATTTTCTTCTTTATTACTTTTTTGTTCATTTTGATAGATAGCAATGAAGTTTTTTTGTTTTTGTTTTTTGCTAGTGGTGGATTGCATTTGTTTTGCCACTTTTCCTAGAAGTTGGTTTACTTTGTGTTAATAATTCAATCTCTACAAATTAGACTCTTCTCATTTGTTATTTGTCCTTGGTTATATGAGACATGGTTTTATATCAAAAGTTATAAATTTGAGTTCTGTCTTCTTAATTACTAGCTCTAAGCTTACTCACTTAATTTTTCTGAGCCTTTGTTTCCCCAGAAGTGCAATAAAGGTTTTTGGGAGTTTTTTTTGTTTTTTGTTTTTGGATTGGTGTATCTAGGTTGCTGGCTTCTTTAGTTCAAGTCAGGCTTATATGAGGCAAAATGAAAAGCTAGAGATCTCACCCCATATCATTCTGTAGTCTTGAGAATCTTGAAGTCCCTGTGCAGTCCTTTTTCTTCTCTTTACTTTTAAGTCTTCCATAAAAAAAAAAAATGCAATGTCCAGATTTTTTTGTTGAACTTTAGGGTTGGAAGGCATCTTCAAGTTCATATGATCCTGTGATGGTCCTGTAATAGTGTCTTCTTAATTGAGCCACTGGGTGCCCAGATATTTGGTTAAACATTATTCTGAGTGTTTCTGCAAGAGTGTTTTTGGATGAGATTTTTTTGTTGTTGGAGATCAGATTGTTCTCTATAATGTGGGTGGACTGCATCCAATCAGTTGAAAGCCTGAAAAAGAGCACAAAGACAGACCCTCGTCTGAGTAAGAGAAGACTTTTCCAGCAGACTGCCTTTGAACTTTATACGCAACATTGACTCTCCCGGGTCTCTGTGTGCCAGCCTTTGGACTGGGCCTCCATTAATGGCTCTCTTGGATCTTGAGCCTGCAGGCACCCACTGCAGATTTGGACTGTTCAGACTCCTTAATCATGTGAGTCAATTTCTTATGAAAAAAACAAAAAAAAAACTCTCTCACTTTTTTTGTTTTTTTAGAGACAAGGTCTCATTCTGTCACCCAGACTGGAGTACAGTGGTACAGCCTCAAACTCATGGGCTGTAGGGATTCTCCTACCTTAGCCTTCCAAGTAGCTGAGACTACAGGTACAAGACAGCATACTGGCTAATTAAAAAAAAAAATTGTAGAGATGGCTTTTGCTGTGTTGCCCAGGCTCATCTAAAACTCCTGGCCTCAAGCAATCCTCCTACCTCAGCCTCCCAGAGTGCTAGGATTATAGGTGTGAGCCACAGCGCTTGGCCTCATCATATGAGGAATTTCTTTCCCTCTATATATTCTATGTGTTCTGTTTCTGTGGAGAACCCTGACTAATACAGATCCAAACTCATCATTTAAAAAGTTGAGCAAAATTGATTCCAGTGCAGTTAAATAGTTAATGGCAAAACCAACTATATTTGAAAAGAGAGGAGGAAAAAAACTTTCTAATTCATAGGAAGTAATATTGCAGTATACTGCATGGTAAACTGAATGTGAATACCTCTAAGTACAATTTCTATTGGAAATGTGGTTCTGTAGGTTATCACTAAAAGTAAAATTAAAATTTCCAGGTGAAACTATGATGTTGGCTTAACTTGTTATCATTATTTACAGTCTCATTTTCTTTGCCGTTAAAAAAAACCTTATAATTGTATTTGTTTCTCTTATTCAATGTCTAGTGCTTTTTTACACATTTACCTTTTCTTCCCATAAAGCCCATTAAAATTTTGATATAACATTGCCTTGTATTTATTTTGGGACTCCATAATCTTTTTTCCATTTTTATTTTATTTTGTAACTAACATACAATAAAGTACATGTTCAAAGTGTATAGTTTGCTAAGTTTTGATATATTCACTTGTGAAACCACTACCACAATAAAGACAATGAAATGTATCCATCACTCCCTAAATTTTCCCGAGCCCATTTGTAATCCTTTTTTCCTACCCTTCAAAGCCTCTAGGCAACCAATAATTTGTATATTATTGTCGATTAGTTTGAGTTTTATGCTAATATAATCATACATTATGTACACTTTTGTATGGCTTTTTATTCAGCATAATTATTCTGAAATTCATTTTTATATTGTGTATCAGAAGTTTATTCATTTCTGTTGCTCAGTAGTACTACGCTTTGTTTATCTGAGCATCTGTTAAAGAACATTTGTGTTATTTTCAGTTTTTGACTGTTACAAATGAAGTGGCTGTGAACATTAATATACAAGTCTTAGTGTGGATGCAAGCTTTATTTTTCTTGGTTAATTACCTAGGAGTAGAATACTTGGATTCATATGGTAGATATATGTTAAACTTTTTAAGAAACAGCGAACTGATTTCCAAATGGTTGTACTATTTTACATTCCTACTAGTAGTTTATGTGATTCAGTTTCTTGTCATCCTCACACTTGGTCTGGGTGGTCTTACAGATTTTCACCATTCTAATAGTTGTGTAGGGTTATCTCATTGTGGTTTTAATTTGCATTTCCTGATAACTAATGATGCTGAATGTCTTTTTATATGCTTGTCATCTGTATATCTTTTTTGATTAAGTGTATGTTCAACTCTTTAGCCCATTTTTTAAAATGGTTTTTTTGGTTTTCTTATTAATGAATCTGAGAGTTCTTTACATATTCTGGATACAAATTCTTTATCACATATGTGATTTGTAAAGATTTTCTTCCAGTCTGTCTTTTCGTTCTCTTAGCAATTTCTTTGGAGGCATAGAATTTCTTAATTTTGATAAAATCCAATTAATCAATTTAAAAATTTATATACATTGTTTTAAAGATTTGTTATCTTTATGCATGAAAGGTGGGAAGAGATACAATTTTAGAGCTTTTTTGGTTAGGAAGGCATATTATAAGTATTTTCATTTTCAGAAATGTAAGTGTCTTACCTGTTATGGTATGGACATTTGGGGTTTTATCACTCTATGAAAAAAATATCTGCACATGCATGTTTATTGCAGCATTATTCACAGTAGCAAAAACATGGAACCAACCATGCTTCCCATCAAAAGTGAGCTGGATAAAAAAATGTGGTACATGTACACAATGGATATTACACAGCCACAAAGAAGGACAACATGAACTTTGCAGCAACTTGGGTGGATTTAGAGTCTATAATACTCAGTGATCTATCTGGGTACCACATGTTCTCACTCATAAGAGAACCCTGAACAATTATCATAATACTGTAAGAAGGGAATTGGCAATAGTGTGAAATTGCCAGGGAATGCAGGGGATGGGGCACACTTCTTCAATCAGGGTATCTGATCTCAAACCAGGTGAAGTGGGAACCAAAGTGAGACCCAAACTTTATCCGTACAATGTCCACTTGTATACCTAACCCTGAGTTGTACCCCACATCTTAAAAAAGAAAGAAAGAAACTTAGCACCAGGAATTGGCTTAGATGAGTGTGGGAGCTATCTAGCATGTATGAAATCCACAAGGCCAGTGGTCAGGAGGAAGGCTCTGACTCAGAGTGGGGCATTAGTTGAAGAGGCTGCCCACATGGAATTTCCTCTTCAGGGAAGTAGTAGTTTTGCTTCTGAGGCCTTTTGCTGATGGAATCGAGTCTACCGATTACCTAGGATAATACCCATTCTTGAAATCAACTGATTATGAATTTTAATCATATCTACAAAACACCTTCGCAGCAATACCTAAATTAGTATTTTACTGCATAACTGAGGGACTGTAGCCTAACAATGCTGGTATATCCAAAAGACCATCACAGGTAACAATATGGAAGCTGGGACATGTCCCTGTTTGTGGGGTTAGGAAACTGTGGACAGTACTCTTGCAACTGCATCTCAATTAACTTTGAGTGCTTTATGTTTGTCTTTTTTCCCCCTGAAATTCATAAAATTGGTGATAAAACAAAACAAAATGGAAAAAATAAATGTCTTACCAAGGCAGTCACTTAATCAAACAAGACCATCAATTAAAAAGCCATAGTTTTCTAGATACAAGTTAGAGTCACAGGATGCAATAAGATTATTTGAGTCCAAACGGCTCAAGAGACTCTTTTGTCACAAGTAACATTTGTGAGGACTTTTATTATAGGAAATAGAACAGGATGATAATAGTTATAGCTTTACACACAGCCTCTATACTAGACTTACAGTATTCTCAGGAATACTTTCAGTTGTACATCTTATCAGGACAAGCTCTGACTCAGAACGTTCTGCCCCTTGCAACTGTAGGAGAGAGCAGGAGCATCTCTTCATATCTTCTGAGATTTCCTTCTGAATTACTGCTTAGCAATTCATCAGTTGCTAATTAGGAGGGCCTGTGTTCTCAAAGCTAAACCAGAAATTCCATTAGTTACCAGTTCCTTGGAGAAATGAATATTAAATATTTACAGTGTGAAATAAAAGGGAAGATTTGAGTAATCAATGTGAGTAATGTAGTGTTTTATTTTTAAAACATTGCTTATGTATACATACATCAATATAACACATATATATACATAAACACATAAATGTGCATAAACACATACATACATATATACATATGTATGCAGTTGTTAGCAGAGGTTACTCTATCTTTTTGAGATTTAAATAAAATTGTCTCAAGTTCCTTATCAAATACACTGTGGAATATTCCTGGAAAAATGTTATGGTCATCTCTTGTTCAGAGTTCTTACTCTGCTGAACTCTTATCTTCCTTGAATGTTCTCTATTCTCTGCTTCCTGCCTGTTTGGATGGGGAATGTAGCTTCTTTCCTACAGTTTACCCATCATTGCTCTCACAAAGCATTTGTGTGTGTATGTAGACTTTAGTGAATGTTTGGGCAGATGAAGTGGTGAGGGGAATATTGTGACAAGGTGAACTATTCATAATTAAATGTTTAATAACCTTGCTCTTTGTCCAAATGCTACAAGTTCTTGTTTCTTGCCATATTCTCTCTCTTTCTCTCTTCGTATTTGTTTCTTTTTTTTTATTATTTAAACATTTTTTAAAAATTAGTAGCTTTCAAGCATTTTTGTAGTCACAATTATGAAACAAATATTTTAAATTACAGTGTCCATAGAAACATATACATATGTAAAATTAAAATTAAATGTTCATACAATACTAACCCTTACTACCCAAAATTCACGCGTTTTTTTCTGTTTCTTTCATTTCATTTGTAAGAGTAAACATGTTGTTTATTTATTTATTTTTAACATTTTATTTTATTTTAAAAAGAGAACTGGATAAAAAAATGTGGTACATATACACAATGGTGGAATATTACGCAGCCATAAAGAAGAACAAAATCATGAACTTTCCACAACCTGGATGGAATTAGAGCCTATAATACTGAGTGATCTTACACAGAAACAAAGAACTGAGTATCACATGTTCTCACTCAT
>CAUYQG010047308.1:0-19285 GCA_963574415.1 Tarsius wallacei | reverse complement strand
TTTTTTTGGTTTATTGTAGAGATGAGGTTTCGCCTGCCCAGGCGGGTCTCGAACCCGCGGGCTCAGGCAATCCACTCACCTCAGCCTCCCAAGGCGCAGGATTACAGGCTGAGCCACCGAGCCTGGCTGATGCTAAGACATTTCAACAAAATGGGGAAATATCTAGAAAAGCTTTAACTTACCAAGATTGGATAAGAAACATAAGGTTTGAATAGCCCTATACATCCATTAAAGAAATTGAATCTACAATCAAAAATCTCAAAAAGGAAACTTCAGTTTCAAATGGATTTCACCAGTAAGTCTTCTAATATTAAATGAACAAACAATGCTAAACCTACAAAACACTGCTAGTGAACAGAAAAAGAAGGAATACTAGCCAACTGCTTTTACAGGGCAGCATTACTTCTCTACAAAAATAAAGCAAGAACAATACAATAAAAGAAAATCACAGCCCAACTTAGATCATAAACACAGACAAAATATAAGAAACTGAATCTGTACCTCACATCATAAACAACAAAACAATTCGAGAGACCAGCTTTATGACCGCCGGGTAACACATTTTTAAACAGGACATCAATATCACTACCCCGAAAGTAAAAGACTGATAAATCGCAATCCATTAAAACAAAAAATAGACGTTTATCAAAATGTATCTTTAAGAGATGAAAAGGCAAGCCACATAGTGACAGAAGATATTTGCAGTACATTTATGTGACAAAACAGAAGAGGAATGAATACTCCAATTAAAAATGTATAAAACTGGTCAGGCTTGGTGGCTCAGCTTGTAATCCTAGCACTTTGGGAGGCTGAGGTGAGTGGATTGCTTGAGCCCGCGGGTTCGAGACCAGCCCGGGCAACTTGGCAAGACCTTCCTCTACAATAAATCAAAAATTAGCCGGGCATGGTAGCACGCGCCTGCAGTTCTGGCTACTTGGAAGGCTGAGGCAGAAGGCACAGGAACCCGCTGGGTCGACGCTGGGGTGGCGGTAAGCATGCTACTGCACTCCAGCCTGGGCAATGGAGTGAGACTCCAACTCAAAAAATAAAAAATAAAAAAGTATAAAACTTGAATGGGCCTTGCATAGAAGTAATATTAATATTTCAAGAAACAAAAATTAAAATACACTCACCAAAATGTGTAAAATCTGCAAAATATCAAGTGTTGGTAAAGATGGGAAGCAACAGGAATACACTCACTGGGTTTATACAAGTGTCACTTTGTGCATACTTTGGAAACTAATGGACAGTATCAACTAAAGTTGAACATGACTTTTCTATGACCCAGTAATCCTACACTGAGTATACACCCAACAGAAATGAGTATGTATATGTACTAAAAGGCATATATGTATGAGTGCTCATAAAAGTGTAATTAATAGCCCCGAAATGAAAATAACACTATGTCCATAAACAAGAATATACATATGAAATTGTAAAGTATTTATACAATGAATAATCATGCAATAGTAACAAGGAATGAATTACTGGAATGAATGATACACAATAACATGACTGAATCTCACAAACGTAATATTAAGCAAAATAACCCAGACACCGAAGAGTATATTAAAAGGGCCCATTTATGTCATTAGAAAACAGATACGATGACTCAAAATCAAAATCATTATGGTGAGGTCAGTATAGTGGTTATCTTAGGGTAGTAACAACAAGGAGGTCACATAAGGGAAGCTTCAGGGGTTCTGGTAACATTCTGTGTCTTCCTCTGGGTGGTGGTTACGACAGTATGTTAGTTTCATAAAAATCAATCAAGCTACATATTAGCTATACACTTTTCTGTCTGTATAATTCAGTATGGAAACGTTCAAAATCCTTAAAATTAAAAACCTATATACAAACCTAATGAAGAGTTATGATTGGATGAGAAGATTCATTATTATAAAGATGTTTAATTTCTGCAAGTAACCTTTAATTCAGTGTAATTCTAATTAAAATCTCCTTTTTGGTTGTTACTTGTCAGGTAGATTCTAAAGTTTAAGAGAATAAATGTAAAAGAATGGGAAGGCGGTGGATTTGGGAAATATGTCCTGTCCTCCTTGCTTATCAGTTTTTCAATATTAAACTTTCTTTACTGTAAAAAAAAAAAAAAAGGCAGGCGATTTTGAAAATAATAATTAGGCCTTTCTCTATAACACTACAGTAATTTAAACTTTAAGTTTTACTGGTAAAGAAATAGACAAATAGATCATTGCTACAGAAGAGAGTCCAGAACAAGTCTATAAATATAGAAATTGAGTATGTAATAAAGGTTCTAATTCAAATTGTTGGGGATAGATTCTTCAATAAATGTTATAATTGACTATTTAGTTAGAAAAATTAAAACAAAAGCAAATTGAGATACTTGTTTTATACCACACATAAAAACCCTACATTTTGAAATGCCTTTTTTTAAAGCTGTTTCCATGAAAACAGATTTTCATGATTTTATGAGTAAAGAAAATCTTTTCTCTCAATTGACAACCCAGAAGGTATATAGACCAAGAGGTCAGATGATATAAAAATTAAAAATCCTTCACAGAATACATTTTAAAAAACTTTAAATAAACATAACCGGAGAAAATATGTATAAAACATAAAGTGACAAAGTACATATGAAAAGCTCCTACAAATCAATAGGAAAAAGATAACTCACTAGAAAATGGGCCCAGCATATGACAGGCAATTATTCACAGAAGAAACAGAAATTAATTATAGTCAGGCATTGTAATTAAAATGAGATATACTTCATTTACCAGACTGGCAGAAATACAAAAAAAGTCCAGATTTAAATGTTGGCCAAGTTATAGGGGAACTTGTACTCTCAGCCAATAATGGTATGTCTACACCAGTACAACGTTTTGGTAGGCAATTTCAGTTACATGCAGAAATACACAAGTATACAAGAATAAATAAACAAGGGTGTATACCCAAAACCCATCAGTATGATTAAATAATTGCACATATATTTACATGCAGTAATTAAAAATTGTGCTATTCTTCTACATGCTAATATGAAAACAGTTCCACATTATTATGTAAAGAAGAAAAATTCACTGGACAATATGTATAGCATTATTCCATTTTTTATAAGAAAAATAAAATTTAAATTATCTATTTACAATTGTATAGAAAAAAATTTGGAAGGATAAACATCACATGAATTAGTAATTAGCTCCATGGGACTTTAAGTTTTACAATATGAATATATGATTTTTGCAAGTTATAAAAAGCAATAGGATTTTGGAAACATGTATATAGAAAAAATAAATAAAATATTCTTTTTGTTTGGACTATGAATTCCTTTTTTGGAAATTTACCTCAAGGATTAAATCAGAGAGGTGTACAAAAATATATGCTTAAGGATGTTCTTTAAGGTAAATTTATAAAAGCAAAAAACTGGAAACAAATTCAACCTAATTACACTGTAAAATAGATTTTGACACATCCAAAACCTTTTACAAATGTACAGACAGTAAATACAGTTTGATTACAATTTTTGGAGCATACTTATAGAAAGAAAAGGTCCAAAATAAAACACCAAAATGTTAAAAGATCTTATTATAGGTAATGAGTTCTGTGGTTTTTATTTCCTATTTAATATTTATTAGTATTTGCCAATTATTCACAATGAATATTTATTTATTGTATTAGAATTTTTAAAGCATTATAAATCTTAATAAAGCAAATGCTGGTTTTACATCCATTGCTTAATACAATAGTTCAATCTAAAAATATTTGCCATCAAATTCAGTATTTGCTTTTAAAATTATCTTGAGATGATATATCACCAACATTAAGTATTTTATACATATTAGCCATTTTAGTCACATAAAATCCTCTTGAAAAAGAGGATTATAAACAAATTAAAAATAAACTTTTAAAAAAGGAAAATGTTTCCTGATTTGTAGGTAAATATTATTCAACTTGAATTCTACTATTCTTTCCCTATCAAGGAAATACAATTTGTCATATTTTAAATGCATATCTGCAAACATATTTAAAGATGTTCCTTGTTTAAGTACTATTAAAATATAAAGTTATAATTATCTGTAATTTTAATACAATCTAAACAAAAATACAATCACACAAAAATATAGTCATTGTTTCTATTTTGAATAGTCAGCTATGAGTAAAGACTTTGGTGGATTATTCAGACATGAAAAAAATACATTTTCATTTCTGTAAAATAATTAAGAGAGAGAACATATTTTCAGACGTTCTGACATGTTTTCTCATTAAATGATTTTAATGACACAAAAAGATGTCCGAAATTAACCAACACAATTATAATTATTTTGAAATATTATTGCACCTATTTAAAAAGCATCTGACAAGGAGATTACTGGAGATAAAGAAAAATGGCCAACAGAGCTCCATAGATAGTGAGTTCATTGTTTGCAGTGGGGCTTTCTGTTCCATTAACAAGATTTTCAGGCCTGGGGCTCCAGGAAGCCTATAATTAATTCAGCCGTAGGTCCTTTACTAAAGGGTTTTTGCTACCCTATGGGCTGTGTTTGAGCAGTCATATGTGCAAGGCTTCCCCTTCCAGGATTTCCCCCTCCTCAATGGTTAGAAACAACAGTGTGCATGGGATGCTTGGTTCAATAGACTGGATATCCTGGGGCCAGTGCACAGTGTCCAGGTTAACAATTTAAAAAATGTGGCTTTTGTTTCTCAAATTATTTTTTGTAGCTACAAAAATCAGCCAGCTTTGCAGAAAACAATTTATTTAATGAATGAAGACTGGTCATCATGCCCAAATACAGACAAAAATACGGGGACTAAAGCATGCTCTCATTACAGAGACATCATTGACACTCAATTAGCTAACTTTATTGGATTGCTTTTCTTATTTTCATAGTTTTAGGCTGTACCAACAAATATTAAAAACAATAGAAAATTACACTACATTAGAGGCAAACATTATACACACAATGGAATAAACTACCAGGACATAAAACTATAATTTTATTTAGAGCA
This sequence comes from Tarsius wallacei, assembly GCA_963574415.1. Taxonomy (NCBI): domain Eukaryota; kingdom Metazoa; phylum Chordata; class Mammalia; order Primates; family Tarsiidae; genus Tarsius; species Tarsius wallacei. The sequence continues at coordinate 14,305 of CAUYQG010047308.1, read as the reverse complement.
CAAGTACACAGACAAGTATGAAGCAAAAACAGTGAGCTGATAATGACAAAAACATCTTAGTGTCAAAGATCAGTGAGCAGCAAATAAAAATAAAACCAATAGTGGACGCTTAACAAAAAAAGTTATTATTATGAATATTGATAGGCAGTGGATTACTGACCAAGAGCAGTCATACATTTAACATATATTAACAAAAGTTTTCCTCCATTTCAATTCACCTTTCTCCTCTTTCTTTCAAGTTATAACTGTAGCAGCTTTAAAAAAATGTTTAAAAATATGATTTGAGTGAAACAGGCACATATGTGCTTTTCTCATGTAAATCAGTTGAAAGCAAAGTGGCAAGAAAATATATATAAAAATAACAATCTATCAAATGGGGGGAAAGTAAACGCATCCTTAAAAAACAATATTATCTTTTTTTCATAAATTTTTTTTCTAAGTAGTAACTGTGGTTATTATCTGTCTAAACAGATGCCTGGTCTTAAATTATAGTAACTAAATTGATAAATCTATCTTTTTATTCCCAATTAACTTCTAAGTAAAAGAAATCTTATTAAAATTTATAAGAAAGATGAAAGACCTAATTGAACACAGCATTCATTTTACTAAGCCATGAAAGTTCTTCATTTTAACAGGTAAATAAGTCACATTTAGTGATTCTGTTGAATCCAAAATGCTTCCAGTCATTCTCTCACTAGTTTCAGGTTTACGGGGTTACGGTTATAGTTTCTGATTACCATGTAAAAGGTACAAACTATTACTTACCAATGGGCTAATTTGTCAAATCTGCCTAACTTAACAGTGAAAATGCTTCAAGTCATGGGGAAAATTGAAAACTCTATAAATTGGAAACCTAATAAATATATTTGCATTATTTGATTTAAAAATTGCCCTAGGGAAAAAGGCCTCAGGACAGACACACAAAATGTACAGAAGATTCAAAGATAGGAAATAAATCCAAGAGCAGGATTCAAATAAATGTGCCCTTTGCTAATAGAAATAGTTAATCATCAGGACAGATCATGCGATAATCTTTGGTGTCCAAAATATAAAAGGGATTCTTGGTACAGAGGCTCTCTGCCTGAAAACTCCTGATGTAGGGATCAAGAAATAATTCTGTGTGACTCTGGAGGCCACTGGACAAAGGCAGAACTTCTTTAGATCATACATAATTGAATTTCTTTTTATTGCTATATCACCTCACTGAGGGGCAAATGTTTCAAGCACATTCTAGAGAAAAGGCTCACAGTTAAAATCTGCTTGTCTTTTCCTTTAAGCAAAGAAGTGGCAGAGGCCTTGATGGATTTAATATTTGTAGAATTAAGTCAGTAATTTCAGCAGCAATGTGTCCAAATACAGCATTGGCTGTCGCTATGTATCTGACAGTCACACAAAAAGCCTTTCTATAATTCAGGAGATTATTCCTTTATTAAAGAAATCTTGTAATTTCAAACCCACTGAACTGACAAAGGAAACCCTGCACAAAGTGAAAACTTTTGGCATGTTGGTGTAAAAAGGAAGCAGCCTTCTTAATATTTTATGATCCCTCCATTTTAAGAGTATAAATAAAAGTGTAATGATATTAATGTTTATTTCCCCCATGCTGAATTTTAACAACATATAACAGAGTTAACCTGTTGAGAAATTTCCTCTCTACTTTCAGAATTTATTTGGGATTGCTGAGGCAAGATGGAAACTAGGAATCAAACTAGACAGGTGGACACAAAAACATCCTGATGACCATAAGGCAATTAAATATGTTAAATAAGTTTATGCAAATACTGAATATAAAAGTTAACATTTGAGAACTGTGAGGCTTCAATGGTCCCTTATAAATAAAATGAAAATTACTAAATATTCTTATTAAATGTAATGCAAATAATAAGCCATGAGAACCAACAAAAATAATGTATGTACCTTACAGTCCTGTTATTACACTGCTCAGCCTAAAAATACCCAGATCAAGAGAAATTCTGCTGCCCTACTGTCATTCTATTGGATTTACCTGTAAGGTACTCAAGTATTAGAAGAAAAAAATATCTAAAATTCTAGAGGAGTAGAAAAGTTCAGAATTCTTGCTTTCTTTCTTCTTTTGCAAATGTTTTGCTTTCAAAGAGTTGGGAAAGTGTGGGGAAAAAAGCTTTCTTTCCTGGAATTATACATATGACACAAGATTTTCAAGTTTGGCACCACTTTGACAACTACAATATTTCCTTCTGTAGAGGCCACCAAGTGCTGGCTCAAAGTATTACAACAAAGTACATATTTACTCAAGTCACACATACAAATGTTGACTGGCACAGCCTTTTAACATAATTTTTCAGTTTAACTACAATAAGTGATAGCAGCAATGGCAACAATTCCACATAAACACCACAAACACACATATGAAAGAGCACCTATAACAACATGCAAAAACCTCAATGACATCACTGAATATTACACAATGCATAGAAACTGTAATGGTTTTTTGGCAAGATTTTTTTTTGTAACAAATACTTTATAAAACAAAGTTTCTTTTGTTATAAATGCTATTTAAAAATTTGAAATCTAATGTATTGTAGATATAAAAATTCAGTTAGATAAAGTTAATCTGAGTGGATCAATACTAAACACAGACTTGCTACCTCATTCAGTATAAATAACCAATTATAAATTAATTTCTAGTGGAAGTATAACAAGGTATTTGATTTATAAAATGTAAGAAGTACAGAAAATAAACAGACATAAAAATCACTAGAATACAGTATGCACAATTACTGTTAGGAGTCTATATTGCTGATACCTTCCTAATTCTACTTACCACAAACAAATAAATTATGCCAAAGCATTTTCAAAGCTCCTATTGAAATGACAGTGGTAAAATGCTCTCTAATTCCAGTGTAATACCAAGACGAATGTTAGAAGTCTAGCAAAATTCAATACTCCATAAAAAGACAAATAATTACACTGTACCTTTTTTTAAAAAATATCCTACAATTTGATCTTTTTTCAACTATAAATGATCTGGTCAATATAATTTGTAAAATAACAATTTGTAAATTTTTTTCCTGGGGCGCTAGTCATCCTCATGATAAAATTTTTTAATATTTATGTTTGAATTCCTTTTCAGAAGAGTAAGCAAAATAATGAGAAATGCAGTTTCTATTTCTACATCTTCCTCCTGTAGGCCCCTTTCACTAGTCCCATTTTTTCCCTTTGCTATTTCCAAATCAATTCACTCCAGTAACGTCCTAATTATGTTGATATAAATTTGATTCTCTTGACTGAAGATATGTCCCAAGCCTTCAAAAAATATAATTTTCAAAGTTTTCCACAGACTAAAAAAGGATTTTGTAGACTGCATTCAAAACCCTTAATATAGATGCTTTTTAGCTGGATATCCAAGTGAATATCAAATTAAAGAAAAGTTATTTTCTAGTTTGTAATCTGTAACTGGAATTCAAATATTTGAAGACTGTGGATAGTTTGTTTCCCTTCCATAATTGAAAATTAATATAAATAGGATAGGCTGAGAAATATTTGTTAGAATAAAAGAACAATTATATTTAGAGATTATCCTATCAAAAGAAGTAGTTGCTAAAATCAAGATGTAACGCAACACAATGAAAAGTGAAACTTCACGTTCAAAAATATCCTGCTGGATACTGGCAGCTTAAATCTACTCCTAATTAAGAAATCTGTGGGTTTAAAAAATAATTAAAATTTGCAGGCCGGGCTCGGTGGCTCAGCCTGTAATCCCGCGCTTTGGGAGGCCAAGGTGAGTGAATTGCCTGAGCCCACGGGTTCGAGACCCGCCTGGGCAACTTGGCGAGACCTCATCTCTACAAAAAATCAAAAAAATTAGCCGGGCGTGGTAGCGCACGCCTGTAGTTCCAGCTACTTGAAAGGTTGAGGCGGAAGGATCGCTGGAGCCCAGCAGGTCGAGGCTGCGGTGGCCAGGAGCGGCCGCTGCATTCCAGTCTGGGTGATAGAGTGAGACTCCAACTCAAAAAAAATAAAAATAAAAAATAAAAATAAAAATGAAATAAAATAAAATTTGGAAAATAAGGAAAAAAGGATACTTGTTCTATGGAAATGTGGGGTTGTTCTTCCTCCCTAAACTAGATCTATGGACAGGAAGTCAGGGTGCCAGGGTTCTAGTTCTGACTCTATCTTTTACAACGTAAGGCTCACACTCACACCCTAAAAAGGTGTGAGCACTTGGCATTTATCTCATCTCTCTGGGCTTTCTTCTCTTCTGTAAAAGAAGGGTGGATTCCATTAGATGTTTCCAATCTTATTTTCCAGCCAGGACACTTGAAGGACACATAACAGAGGTTAACAGTAGCTCAGTTGGCCTAATGAGTCTCAAAAAGGAAGGCAGGGACATGAGGAATGTGAAAATTCCTGGGGAATTTGTGTTTGTGGGTGTGTTCTATTTGTTGCTTCCATATCCTTGCCCTACCCACTCCATCCCTCCAGGAGGACATGGCATCCACTCTTCTTCACATCATTGAAAATCAATGGGCTAGATGATATCTTGGGTCCTTTGCAGTTCCAGCCTCTTTGACTATAATTCAACAAAACAATGACTTTACATTAATACTCTGACCTAATAAATAATCTGATCAAATTAGGACCCTCATCTAATTAATACTGATTCTAACTCAACAAGTGGTTTACATAAAAATTCAATTTAATAAATGCATTAAAATGCTCTTTTGAAAAATACTTTAATTGCCCATATCTAATCAGGTCTTTTGCTCAGCTTTACCAGGCCCAGTTGGTCAACTCACAAATGGGCTGAACCATGAGAAATTTTGAATATCTTTCTTTTCTCTGTTTAGAAAAGTGAAATTAAGAGTTGCTGTTTACCAATATCACCCCCTCTTTTCTGTTGCTGTATCACTAGAAATACATCAACCACAAACAAGATGATATTTGCAGTGTACTTCTTTATCCCAGTTCTATCTGATACCAAGGATCTCTATAATTATCCTAGCTTCATCACTTTGCTTTATGCAAAGCTATGCACTCATATAACCTCAGCCGGATCCAAGAAGGAAATGCAATGTCTGAATACCATACATTAAACAAAAAACAGAAACAAACAAAAAAAACTGAGGATATCCTTGCCAATGTGCATTTATTAATAAAGAACTGTCTATCTGCACCATATCATACGGTAGATGTATAGAGATAAGTCTTGCATAAAGGAATTCTAGTTGGAAAACATTTATTAAACTGATTGATTAAACTTGTTCTTTAGTATTTATAACTATTTTAAAATGAATAAACCTTTAAGAAATATCTCTGCAAAAAATTATCATACATTCCCCCTTGATTTTTCCCCTAGGCTTGGAAATTTATTTCTTCCATCATATGGTAAAGAGTTTTTATTTACAGATACTTAGTGTATTACCGTTTTATTTTGGCTAGAGAAATAAAGACCAAAATATACTTTTCTTATAAAGAAAGTGTATCAGAAGAGGGCTGGTTAAAATTTTTAAAATGTCTGTCATATTAAACTGTGGAGATAGTTAACCTAGAAAAAAATCTGAATGGTTTCACAGTCAATCTCTAATTCTGGGAATCATAAGGTACGTTGGTATTTTTTTTCCAAAAGCTGCTAAAGTAATAATAATTCATTAACAACAAACAAACAAAAACAACAAACTCCTCCATTAAATTCTGTTAATTTGCTGGCATCAAATTTGCAGGCAAGACCAAACTCCCTGGTAGACTGGCAGCCAATATTTAGTATCTAATATCTCTGGTCAATGGCAATATTGGCTTACAGGCATGAGAGGCATTCCATTCCCTCTGCCTAGAACCACCACATTTTCTATCTGAATTATAAAGAATTCTCTTGAAGTAGTGTTTTTGGTTTTATCTAGGAAAAAAAAAGACAATCATTTAAATATAGAATTCCTTGTGCACATACACACTCACCTTCATAATAAAGTAAATGTTTTTTCAAGAGTGACACGAATTTTTGCTCTCTACTGGTGGTCGGGGAAATAAACTCTGCTGAATGTCCTATCTCAAAATAACTACAGTAATGGGACCTAAATAACGTGCTAACAAATATGCCAGGTGACGGCACTGATCTCAATCATTCTGAACTTGAATGAATACTGATGATTTTAATCACACCAGGGGATTTTACCTACAACGTATCATTTCAGAGGGTCTGCACAAGCACAGCAAATCACTTCTTGAAAAAGCAGCTAAGCAGAAAAGGACAGTGCTTAATGGGATGTGGATTTAGTTTCAGACACGGATGCTCTTATGTATTAACTGTGACATGGGCAACCCATTTGACTTCTCCAGATTTCCTCATTTATAAGAGAAATAATTTCACCTACCTAACAGAACTATTGTGAGAATTAAGTGAAACAACTTACAGAAGCACTTAGTACATGGCACATTGTAAGTGCTCAGTAGATGACAGATCTGTATATTATCTTATGCATGTATATACCTATGTGAACACAATGGATGGTACAGAAACAGCTTCATCTTATTATTGATTTTAAAATGGGTTCTAAGGAAGATTCTCCACAAAGTATTCAAAACAACATTATGCAGCAAACTGAGTAAAAAGTGTGGGGAACTATGCAAAAATAATATCAGTATAGTATTTTGCTGGGCTCTCAAAAATGAAATAAAGTATTATTATTATTATTATTATTATTACAGTGTCTTTTATTATAAAATCTTTGAGAACAGGGATTATTTTATATATCTTTGTACCCCTCTCAGTGTCTAGACTTTAGTTGCTCAACAAGTATTTGTTGATGTGACTATACATTTCATATTCATATAGTAATTTAATGACATCTGGAAGCTAAACCATATGACTCAGACAACTAAATGCTATCAAAGTTTCAGCTAATAATAACTTAATTAAAAAACCAGCAAACCTGATCTATGATGGAAATTTTCAGACTATTCTTTTGTAGTTCAGACAGTGATTTAACATAGGGAAAATGTAACCATAGGGAAAAATAATTATAAAGTAAATACTTTAAATGGCTGATATATATTTATGAATCTATTAAGACCAACCCTAATAACTATAACAAATATCTTAGAATAAGCTGTCTTGGATAAATATTCTGAATATCTCTAATTTTTCAAACATTATGGTTTTTAAAAAATTGTTCACATCTCTGGTTTTCAATAGCCACTCACATGAACAAGGAAGAAAGACTGAATTACGTAGCTATGCCATCCAAATGCTGACAGATGGGTTCGGTGTTTCTGTTATAGAAAGTGCAAAACTTCCAGAATCATGTGAGGGACACTGGAGGATTTCTTATATGACATTACATGATCTTAAAAGTGTAAACCTTGCAAATGTGAACCACAGGATTGTCTGCAAAGGCAGCACATTCGTTATAGTGAACATCTGCCGAACTATTGAATTTTTGCTACAGTTCATATACAACCTTGGCATCTACCTCTGCCACAACGTGAACATGATTTTCTAAAAATAAAAATTCCAAATAATAAAAATAGCACCTGGCAGTGGTATGTCTTCAGTATTGTTTAGCTAAAAACAGAAAATTTAGTTGCAGATTTTTCATAATTTAATTAACTAAAAGAGATACTACAATTTGGCTATGCTTCTACCAAGCCATCTTCAGAAAACAGCTTTCTGAATCTGAATGTCACAGTGTTCCTTGATTTGGATATCACAGCAAAATGTAAATAAATAATTCACATTCTCAATTTAATTGTGTTCTTGTAAGTGAAAATGCAATACCATTAAGGAGAGAGATTTTCATGTCAGTACCTCAATAAATCAAAATGGGGATTCAAAATTTTCTAGTTCTGCTTTCTTAGTGCATACTGACTGCCCTTCTTTCTTAAGACAAACTTAATGCTGCTGTCAAAAACCACTAAGAATTTAGAAATTATAACAATTTTTTTAAAATGCACAATTACATTTTAAGTATTACAGAGACCTTTTTGAACATGAGAGGTAACCCCATAAAAATAACTATATTTGAAAAAAGAGTTCCCTCAAAGTAGGCCGTCTTGTGCAATTATAGAACAGCTACAGAATAAGGAGAATAGAAAGTTTTGTAAAAAGAAATGGGAGAGAGACTGTGTGGTTCAAAGTGTATGGAGAAAGAGAAGGACTATATAACACAGTACCACCACGAAAGATCACCCAGCATTCTTCTTAATCAGACAGTGTCCACAGCTCTGGCTCAAATCACAGGAAACTAATTACGAGTTGTATTGGGAAAGGCAAATAGAAAACATTCTGGAGTGAGATGACAGGCTACAATTTCCTTAGCTATGATCTACTTGACTTATTTTGACCTCACCACAAAATGGAGATAACGTATCTTCTTTTCAAAGTTGCTGAAAGGATTAAGATAATGTATATAGAAGTAAATGTGTATGTATTGAAATATGTCTAAAAAATTTTGCCAAAATGTTAACAGCAGTTATCTTTGGCTAACAGACTTGAGTACAAATTTTGTTTTATTTATCCTTATCTGTGTTTTTCCTTTTTTTATAATTAGCAACTTATATACTTAAAAAATGGCAGTTATCATCATTATTAATACAAAAAATAAAGCAAGACATCCTCTGCCCTTTCTTCTCATTTCTACATACATAAATGAATGCTTCTCTACAGAAGAAAAATCATGAAAATGAGGTTAATTCCACCACACAAGTCCACAGAAAACTTTCCACTCCTGAGCTGAATGAAAAGGTCACAGCTTAGAGGAATGGGTCTTCATGTGCTTATGATTTGGTGTTGGAAAGAGATGCCTAGCCATGGAAAGCTCAGCTCTGAGATGATTTAGCAAAGCAAATCAGAATGTAATTTGTCCTGATTGTAAAATAATTTAGTACATAAAATATCACCTACTTTTCTAATACCTCCCAATAGAATGCCTGGAACCAACAAACCAATCAAGATTTGGATTTTATGTGTGTTAATGATTATACAGGATAGAAACCTAGCTCAGCATTATTGTGGTTCTAATTTCTAAATTTATTTTATTTTTGAAGTATCTTAACTAATAATTTACCACAGCCTTCAAGACTTGAAAACAAAGACCTTGGAAAAACTACCACAAATGTTTAACCAAAATCATTATAATAATTGCAGAATATCACAGATAAATGCATTTATATTTACTGTAGAAGAAACCTGCACATTTTCAAGAATGCTTTGAATTCAGCAAGATCTGGTAACAAAATATTGTTACCTAAAATGAGTGTTAATAATCCTTCGATCTCAACTACAGAGTTGAGTAACCCCCCAGGGAAGAGACTGAAGTTTAATGCTTCTAAATAAATAATTCAGGGGATTTGAACTTTGAAGAGAATGAGTTATTATTATTATTATTATTTGTCTTGACTAGTGCTTCTAGAATTTTAGTAAGACTTCTCCATTCTCTACCTTCTCTTTATATCTGATATACGGTCTAATACTTGGGAACATTTCCAAAGCTTTGATAGTTTTAAATTCCTTGTAAATATGATAAACATCATTTACACTGCTTTTTTAGGAACAAAAAAAATTTTGTCCAAATTCAAGGACAACAGTAAAAATAAGCTATGTAACAGTCTTTTTTGCCACATTAGAGCTTGCATATTATTTAAGAATTATATATCTTCCCCAAAAACTGGCACCTTTATTCCCTTCCCCCCCCCGAAAGAAAAGATGTTAACTAAGCATCTAGATTTTCATACATTGCAAAAAATGAGGCACAGGAGCTAAAATTCTAATTAAGTTTTAAAAAGAATATGTAAATAATTTGATGTCTAGCTCATACAACACTTTCATATTCTGGATCTGGCTGAATACAGTTTTGAGCGAGCAGTAAAGTTAGTGTTGAGTCCTCTTGGTTAATATACAATTTTAAAAACTAAAAAAATAAAGCTATTTATTAAGGAGACTAAAAATGGGAGGTGGGATGGGAAGGAAAAGCAGGAATTGAGGACACAAGCATCTAGGGTGACTCTCAGTTTCCTTTTCGACAGTTTAAAAAAAACGGAATTCCTTCTCTATTTTGTGTTGCCTGAGAACCACTATGGTTTTGTAATGTCTGCAGTAATTACACTTAATCACTCACAAGTACATTTGTCTTAAGCCTATAAATACTATGTTAGTAATACTAAATTATCTCCATTGGCTTATTTGTAAAAAGAAAAATATATTATATATTTGTTTTTTATAAAGTTAACACTGAGGGCAGAGGAAAGGGAAAGAGAAGCAGTGTATAATCACAGTTTCTCTGAACACAGTAACTGAACTGGGGTCTTGCTCAAGCCACCTGGTCAAGCAGTGTCTGAGGAAGAGTCATAGGAGGCGGAGACAATAAAATTGCCGCTGTTGGAGTGCCCGGCCACTGACTGGGCCGCCTGCTGGCTCAGATTGTTACAGATAAGCACCAGTTGGTTGCTCTGGGCCTCTGACAAGGTGCTGCAGCTCTGATACACACTGAAGTTGGTTTTCCTGCCAGGGATGTTGCCCTTCTCACACATAGTCTTCACCATCTTGGCCAGCTTGTTCTTGCCAAGGGCCTGGCAGTTGTACCAATGTAGAGCCGCCAAGTTAACGACTGGCTTGATGGATAAGTAGAAAGGGGCATCCTCGTAGCGCATGGCAGGAGGTCGCCGCTGGGCATATTCCTTATAGTCCTGTACGGGGCAGGTCTGTGGGGCGTGCTGGGTGGCATATACACGGGAGTCCGTCCCTCCTCTCTTGGTTTTGGCATTCAAGTCCCCAGTGTCCTGGCCCATCCACTCTAAGTACTCCAGCCCCGTTTCTGTTACTCGGAGTCGGATATCACCCCATTTTAAGGTAGATCCATGGAAGCCTGTGCAGTGCCCAAAAGCTTTTGTGTTGTTGAGCCAGACTAGGTTGAGCAAACCCTCAGGATTATATCGGCTTAGCAGTCCCCTTTTCCGCAGGATGAGCTCATCAGCAAATGTGAGCTTCATGGACTTGTGTGGCTTATTTCCTTTTCCTTTGCAGCGGAGTTCAATTTGCTTCTGTTTCAGGGCCTCTTGGGAACGCTTGAATTCCTTATCCCTGGTGATACTGTAGCCATACCTGTGTTCTTTTAGGTACCGTTCAAGCCCACACTGGTAATTGGCTAAGCTGTTGGGTTCGTATTCGGACCCATCCTTCTGCCTGGCATCAACAAAGAAAGAGGCAAGGTAGGCATCCAACTCCTTGCAAGGGATGACATAAATCTCTCTTGTCTCAGAAGGATATTTGGAGATGAGGAACTCACGGAAATTGCGGAGCGCGGTCTGCGTGCTCCGGATGGTTTTCTCGTTCTGCTCCCTGCTGAGCTCAGCTGCTCTTTCATCCTGGTCTGCAACAAATTGGGAGGGGAGGGATAGAGAGGGTGTTGATGAGTTCAGACAATGCACTTTCTACTCTGAAATAAAGTTTCCTTTTATAATGACAAGGGAAAGAAGAAATCAATTTTACAGAGATTACTAATAAAAGTTATTTACATACCTGTCTTATTATAATACCCAACTTCAGTTTCACAAATGATGTATCAGATAAGCAATGGCCCATTACAAACAAAATAAGCTGTTCATATCAATGACACATGGTTTAGCGCATAAAGTTTGTGGAAAGAGACAGATTAGAGAAAGCCTTCATTTTGGAAAAAATATGGGACAGAAATGTGCTATTTATCTTACTGAAGTGTACGAGGGCCCTATAATGTTGACAAACTCATTCTGAGTCACTTCATTTGTGAAACAGGTTACACTGGTTCCATTTTGTTGAATTAAACTAAAATATCTGTATTTGTTATTTTAGCACATCATTTAAAATGTGTATTTAAAATGACTAAATCTTTAATAGTAGTTAATTAGATATTTGTTGTACAGCAATTCAGGTAAACAAAATCTATAAGTACACTATGTGATCGCAGGGCAGTTTGTGATTTTAAAAACTTGGTATTTTGGAAAGTAATGATGATAAAACTTCATAGCTAAAAAGACAGGGCAATTAAATCTGAATTGGGCTATTGAAGTCAAGATGGAAGGAAGGGGGTATGTCTCCAGGATATGTCACTTTGTTTTATTAATTTATTATTTATAGTCTGACACCTAGGACTTGAGGTGCCTCCTTGTTAAGGATAATCCATGATTAACACATTTGCGATTGGCAAATTTTCCACTTTCCTAATACTGAGAGTGGGTGAAAATTAACAAAATCTGAAGCTGGTTGCCACAAATATCAGTTGTTAAGCACAAGTGAAATGGTCTTTTCTAAATTGTCACCTTTTTCACAATATAGCTGAAAGTTGCAGACATATCTAGTATTTGCCTCAGACACCACTCTGACTAGCATTCCATACTTTGTATTTTTATTTGGATTATAAACCAAATATATCTATATATTTTTATGTGTTATATATATATGTATTCATTTACATTGCATCATTACATCACTATCTGTCTCACTATCACTAATAATTTCACTGAATTCACCTTCAATTTCAGAATTCTCATCAGCTAATACTTCTTTACTTTCCATAATTATGGCAAATTATTCTTAACACTGAAGTATGAAAGTCCTGAAATACCAAAATACAAGTATACAACACTAACTGTAGCAAAATAATAACCAATTTGCAATTTTTATCAACTATGTAAACCAATAACAATACTGCACAGTCGATATTAGATAATTATCTCAATTAACTTTCTCCTTGCCTCACTATTCATTTTCAAGCAAAATGTAGTAACACATACATATGACAATGTTGCAGCATTCAGAAACAGAATTTGCAAAGATGTAATTTCACATCAGCGGCAACCAGGAACAGAATTTGGAATGACATAAAATTCACGTCAGTGATCACGAATGAATTAAGTAACATTGCTCTAGAGCAGCAATTCTCACGCTTTTACTGTGTTTCAGAATCACTCAGCACGCACAATCAAAAATGCAGATTGCCAGGTGGCAGACACAGGAGTCTGCACCCTAACCGGCACCTCTGTGTTCATTAGACTTGAGAGAATATGCTTTGAGAAACAAAGTTCTAGTATCTGTGTCCTAGGCAGAAAATCCTACTTTATTTTGACCAATTTTTTAAAATAATGATTAAGTTCAATGGTATAATTTAAATAGTTTCATTTCAGCAAAATGTAATTTAAATTTAGGATATTAACATTAAACAATAAAAACATTATGTCAAAAATCACCACTGTTATATCAGACATTGTAAAAAGGAGGTAGAAGATAGTGAAGATTTTATAAAATGAAGATGATGATCAATTGTAACTTGGATCAATATTTTATAACATGATTTGATAATAGTAATTAAGTACGTTGTGAATAAAAAGCACACTGAATCATCTGAAAGAAATTAATAAAATTTTAAAAACCAGGCTATTATTCAATTGATTGTTGAAAGACAAAACAGAAGCTAATTTAAGACATTAAAAAATGTAATTTTTGATTCTAAAGTATAAAGTATAAGAATTATGTTTATTTCAATTGAATCTTTTCTAGAAAAACTTTAAACTCATTCATAAGGTTGTTCAGTGGAAGTCTTTCAATAATAGAAATAAAATTTCTAATAAACTAAATTTTATTCACAAAATACACTACTTTTTGTATTACCACATATTTTTGTGAATAACTATATTATTTTAAGATGACAATTGTAAGGTGTAATTGCCAAAATCTATATCACTTCATAAAATGAAATGAAGTAAAATTCACTAAGCCAATTAGCTATTTTTTACTGGGACATTTTTGAGAGATCACATTTCCAAAATTCAAATATACAAAAGTATATTTCATGTTTCAATAGACAACTTTCAGTTATATTATTGTCCTCCCACTAAAATTGTTTATATACTAACAATAAAGATGTTTATCTTGCCATCAAAAACAAGACAGCTACAGGTTGATTTTAACTTTGCCACACTGGCTTCCTTGACTGTTTACATGTAAAGTCAAAGGGGCCAGCACATCTGTTTATTCTGGCTACTTGTTCAAATATCTATCACAACAGTCTTCAAATTTCTTTTTTTTTTTTTGAGTTGGAGTCTTACTGTCGCCCAGACTGGAGTGCAGTGGCCGCTCCCGGCCACCACAGCCTCGACCTGCTGGGCTCCGGCGATCCTTCCGCCTCAGTCTTCCAAGTAGCTGGAACTACAGGTGCGTGCTACCACGCCCGGCTGATTTTTTGATTTATTGTAGAGATGAGGTCTTGCTTGCCCAGGCGGGTCTCGAACCCGCGGGCTCAGGCAATCCACTCACCTCAGCCTCCCAAAGGCGCGGGATTACAGGCTGAGCCACCGA
>CAUYQG010047304.1:0-13642 GCA_963574415.1 Tarsius wallacei | reverse complement strand
AGTGTATGAGTGTTCCCCTTTCACTATATCCTTGCCAGCATGCTATTTTTTTGGGGTTTTTTTATTTTTAATTTTTTTTTTTTTTTGAGTTGGAGTCCCACTCGATCGCCCAGACTGGAGTGCGCTCCCGGCCACCGCAGCCTCGACCTGCTGGGCTCCGGCGATCCTTCCACCTCAGCCTTCCGAGTAGCTGGAACTACAGGCGTGTGCTACCACGCCCGGCTAATTTTTTGATTTTATTGTAGAGATGAGGTCTCGCTTGCCCAGGTGGGTTGGTATTTTTTTATAATAGCCATTCTAACTGGGGAGAGATGATATTTAATTGTGGTTTTGATTTGCATTTCCCTGATGATTAATAATGTTGAGCATTTTGTTGTTGTTGTTGAACATCTTTTTATATACCTGTTGGCCATCTCTATCTCTTCTTTTGAGAAATCTCTGTGTAGGTCTTTTGCCCAGTTTTAAATTGAATTATTTATTCTTTTACTATTTACAACTATTCTTTTGATATCTAAATAAAATACCCTCCTCATATATTTTAATATTTTCTTCTTCTCTATCTCGGTAGGGAGCCCAAAGAGAGGGGTTAGTTCCCTCCTGCAGCCTGGTAGCTGATTTTCGGGAACTCTGTAGCTGACAAGCCTCCTACTTGGCTGGAGCAGGGCATGTGGTGATGTCTTGTGCCAAATAGGAGTCACTGCTACCCCTGTGCCCAGACTCTGGTGAACAGAGAGATGAGCGGAAAGGTAGAGAAGGGAGGCACAGAGGTGTAGATGTGGCCAGATACTGCAAAGAATTCAGCATCCTACAGGTTGAATTGGAGTGGAATAAGGTGGATGCTGAGGGCCCACTTTTTTTTAAGTGGTGTATCACTCTTGTCACTCAAGCTGGAGTGCAGTGGCACGCTTGCTCACGACGACCGCAGCCTCGACCTGCTGGGCTCAGGTGATCCTCCTGCCTCAACCTTCCAAGTAGCTGGAACCACAGGCACGCACCACCATGCCCGGTGAATTTGTTGATTTGTTGTAGAGATGAGGTCTCGCCAAGTTGCCCAGGCTGGTCTTGAACCCGTGGGCTCAGGCAATCCTCTCACCTCAGCCTCCCAAAGTGCTGGGATGATAGATGTGAGTCACTGCGCCCAGCTTGAGGGCCCACTTTTGAAAGGCCTCAGGTGCTCACCTATATGTTGGATCAGAGTGGCTGATGCCTCTGTCTCTCTGAATGATAAACCTTATGGAGAGTTAGAAAGGATCAGAGGGTTTCTCCTCTGGATCTGGGAGAAGGACTCCTTCCCTTGTTAGTGTTCACAGTGTGGGTGTTTAGCTTTTCTCTGCACTTAGGGACAGAACACACTGTATTCCCATGTTTCCCTTCCCTCTTGGATACCAGCAATACCCCTGGCTACTCTCCCAGGTGTTGAGTTGGGCCCAGCACTCTGCCCCTGTCCACGGTGCTGAGATGCTCTATAGACACTAACTTCCAAATAAAGGCCCTGATGGACACTGGGCCGTTAGGCAATTTGTGGACCACACCGTGGGTAAGCAGGCCAAGATTCACTTCTCCCTGGTGTGAGATGGAGCGTGCCCACAAGCAGTTATGGTTTGGGGGAAACAGGAGCCAAGCGAAGGGGAGGAACCTATGGACGGTTGTGGTTGGTCACCGACTCCTGATTCCCCTTTGCCTCTCCAGCCTAGAAACCCTCCACCACCTCTGTTACCTAAAAGTTGAAAACCTTCTACTGCGGTGTGGAGTAATATAAATTCTGCCAAAGAATGTTTAGCTCGTTGTCTCGTTTCTGAAATCCTACACATGAATCTTGGATGGGATATTTCTATAACCTCAGGACCTCAGGAGAGCCGCCTTCATCCTATCACAAATAGTCAGCCTTGCCTCCCCTCACTGTGACCTCTTTTGCTCACCTCAAATCCCCAATTTGGGAACGTTTCTCTTGCTGGGCTTTGAAACTCTCTCTAAACCATGGTGTTTTTTTATTTTTTCTACAGTTCCATTTATATAGCAAAGTTTGGGCAAGGGTTGCTCATACAAGTAGCTCTTTAGAATCAACTAACCAAGCCTATTTCCTGCCTAGTTCAGGAGTCTCTTTGGAAGGAGACTAAGGAAGTGTAGGTAGAAGCAGCAGAGAAAAATCGGAAGAGAGAGGTAACATAGAAGCCAAAGGAGGAAAGAATCTCGAGAAGGAGGAAGTTTCCTGTGCTTGAAAAAAGAAATCCCCCTGACAGACAGGATGGGAAAGATGAACACTTCAAGGTACCTGCCGAGTAGGAAGAAATATTTTATTACTGACATTATTTAGAATTTCTGGTACTTGGTGACATTAGAAAGCAGAACAATGTTGAGTTGATTTTGCTATTGTTTCCAAATTTGTTACACCCAGGCACTCCTTTGTTAGACTCAAGGTAGAGCACTCCCACCCTCCGTCGCCCCTGGTACACCACTGAAATGGAGAAACCCACTAGGAACACTTCAGTTGCCCAGAATGGAAGAGTTTGGGATAGGAAGAGAGGCCCAGAACTAGAAGGAAGGAGAACTCTAAAATGATCTGTGATAAAGCAAGTTATTGATTTTTTTAAAGCCTAAAGGGAGAGGCATGCCTAACCTAGAAAACAGAGAAGGAGCTAGGAGGAGGAAAAGACCTAGAAATATGGTGACATAAATTCTGTTGCCCCAAACTTTTGGGAAAAGCCTTGTGAATTGGCTTGAGGTTGAGGCGAATGGTAAGTCATGGCCTTGGGACAGAGAACAGAGAATAGCCCATCATAAAAAGTGAACACTAGTGACATCAAGAGTTCATGAAGAACGAGGACTCTTGAAGGGGGCATTGGACTTCACATCATGAAGGAGCAGAGCCTTCTGGGTAAGAGTGAAAAAGAGGCAGAAATTCATTTGTTCTCTCTTGGCTTTGGTGTAGTAAGAAGGTAAGGCAAGTGTCCATGGTGGGCTCAGGGGGAAAAAAGTATAGAGTGGGCAACCTTGTTCTGGCCTTTCTAGGCCTTAAGCACAAGTTTTGGAAGTCCTGGAAACTGGAAGATAATCGATTAAACGGAGATTCAAGGTGGAAAACTAACAGCAATGCAGTGTGGGTTTGACTAGTGGGTCCCTTCCAGTGAATTTCTTAAGAACCAAACATGGCAGATAGAGAAGTAGAAATCAATTTCCTAGAGTCTATCCCAAGTAATTAAGCCTCCAGTGTTTTAATGATTTTTTAAAATGATATTTCGGTGGTGGCTTACGCCTATAATCCTAGCACTTTGGGAAGGCCGAGGTGAGAAGATTGCCAGAGCCCACGGGTTGAAGACCAGCCTGGGCAACTTGGTGAGACCTCATCTCTACAATGAATCGAAAATTAGCCAGGCGTGGTGGTGCATGCCTGTAATTCCAGCTATTTGGAAAGCTGAGGCGGAAGGTTTACCTGAGCCCAGCAGGTCGAGGCTGGGGTGGCCGTAAGCGTGCTACTGTACTTTGGCCTGGGCGATAGAGTGAGACTCCAATTCAAAAAAAAGAAAGAAAGAAAGAAAGAAAAAGGGTATTTGGTAGTTGTGACTCAAAATTTGAATCTTGGTTTTAAACATTACTCATAGTATGCCCTCAACAAAAGTTTGTTGCATGAATTTTTTAAAAAATGACCTTGATAAAGTGAAGTGGTGAAAAAAAAAATTAGACCTATGAACTCAAATTTACATATTTAATGGTGGATAGAGTTGGACCCAAATAAGTCCTGGAGGAATTATTGTATGGAGCCATAACAAACAATTACTGAGCACCTACTGTGTGCAAAACATTATGCTAGGAGTTGGAAGTAAAAAATTAGGTAATTAGGTAAGGTCTCATTCTCAGCCTGTGGAGTTTCTGTTATAGGGCATGTCATTCTGATGTGGGGTGAATTGTGTTCCTTAATTGTTTCTACCAGGATATCCTGACCAGCTTTCAAAATACACTTCAAATATTACTTTCTTGATAAAACTACCAAACAACTCCAAGAAAGAAAAAATTAGTCCTTTTCTTCTTTGCTTTTAGGTAATTCCTTTACATTTGTATTTTATATCATTTGTGCCTTATTGCTATTATCTATTTCTATAGTTGTCTTCCCCGGTAGACTGTGTAAAATAAAACATTTTGCATTGTTTATTTTATGTTGTGTTTATTAGATAAATGATACTTATTATCATGTATGCTTTGACATATGAGTTGGTCGTGAAATTGGTAGATTTTGACCAGTGTATTTGGAGCAGAGGAGAACAGAAACCATCAAAATGATCCACACATTTTTTTTTTTTTAGTCGGAGTTTCACTCTGTTACCCAGACTGGAGTGCAGTGGCCGCTCCCGGCAACCGCAGCCTCAACCTGCTGGGCTCTGGCGATCCTTCTGCCTCAGCCTTCCAAGTAGCTGGAACTACAGGCGCGCGCTGCCACGCCCAGATAATTATTTTATTTTATTTTATTGTAGAGATGAGGTCTTGCCAAGTTGCCCAGGCGGATCACAAACCCTCAGGCTCAGGCAATCCACTCACCTCAGCCTCCCAAAGCGCGGGATTACAGACTGAGCCACCGAGCCCGGCTATGATCCACACATTTTAAGGATGAGTATTGTTTCATGAAATTTGTTTGTATTACTTATATGGGTGTCCCAAGTCACAATGTAAATATCCTTCTTACTGAAGATCATTTTAAAAAATCAACAAAACACTGGAGGTTCAGGTAATTGGGGTGAGCCCTAGAAAGACATCTTGACTTAGAGATTCTGAAGCTTTCATATGATAAACAGATCTATATCTTACATGAAAAGCAATGGGTTTCACATGCTTATAGCTTAAATGAGCAAAAACATAATAACAAGCATGTTCTATACATGAAGACAGAAGTCAGCAACTATCTTAGGTTTTGTGGACTATAAGGTCTCCATCACAAGCACACAAGTCTACTCTTGCAGCACCAGGCAGTCACGGATGATGGGCAAAGGAATGAGTATGACTGGGCTCCCATAAAATTAGAATTTTATGTAATTTTCATGTATCATTAAACATTATTCTTTTGATCTTTTTTCAATCACTTAAGGATTTAAAAACCATTCTTAGCTCATGATGTTTTAAAATATAGTATATTAACAGAAAATTTGAGGTCTAATAAGGCCAACAGATCAGGAGATAGTTGCCATCAAAAAGATAGTTTGTTACTCACAGTTCCCAAGGAGAGGGGAGCATATCATAGTTTGGGGAATCACACCGGGAAGCCCTGGGGTTGATAAGGAGGCAGAGAGAGAGGGAGAAATTGTGGGCTAGATCCTTTATTGCCATTTCTATAGGAAAGAGTCATCAAGGCAGGTTAAGCAGGTTTAGGATTGGCTAGTTTTCAACAATTAAGTGGATTCTGGAGATAGGGCTATCCTGGGTGGTTTGCTCCCGGGCCCTGGAGTGTGAAAACTCAGTAAAGGAGGTGGTTGGGGTTGTGGGCTCTGTATTTGGTTGGTTGGCTTGTATTTGAAAAGCAAGCTCATGGATATGTTGTTTATTATCTTTAGTAATTGGCTAATCCTGGGAGGGGCAGTTTCCAGGATCAGCAAGGCCCCAGATGTCAAAGCGTCAGTATATAAAAAAGAAAAGACATAGTTAATACATGTGGGCTGTATAAAAATGGGGTGGTTGGCCAGATTTGGCCCATGACTGTACATTGCCATCATGTGGACTAAAATTACAAAGGAGATGTCAAATACCAAACGCGCAACTGTTGTCAAAAATAAATTAGAAATATCTCACAAAGCTTCTTGATCCTTGCCAGTCAACACTGAAGGGAGACACTGTAATTTATGCTACAAGTCAAGCAGCTCTAATCCGAAAATCTAAAATCTGAAACTTTTTAAGCACTGACGTGATGCCACAAGTAGAAAATTCCACAGCTCATTTCATGTGGCAGGTCGCAGTCAAAACGCTGCCAGAGCTTTATTTCATGAATAACATTGTTAAAAAGATTGTATAAAATTACCTTCAGGCTATGTGTGTAAAGCGTGTGTGACACAGAAGTGAATTTCATGTTTAGACTTGGGTCGCGTCCCCAACACATCTCATTATGTATATGCAAATATTCCAAAATCCCAAATCTGAAACATTTCTGGTCTCGGGCATTTTGGATAAAAAAATACTTAACTTGGAATAAAAAAACAGCCTGTATCCATTTAAACCTAAGGAGGTTGTTGCCTCCATTTTGCTAATTATTCTGTTCATTCTGATACCGTAGTCCCCAGAACATAAATATATCCTAACTTACTATTTCCTTATCTTCACTGAGGTGAGTAATAGCCAGAACAGAACATGGGATTCTCAGAGTAGTTGGTATTAACATGATTATATCTTCCTAAGTTCTTTTTTAAAAGAATATTACCATGATCTCTGTGCTCTCATCATGTTACCCAAGGCTAGATTAACCTTTTTTGAGTTTCTAATCTATTTATACCATTGTACATTCTTTGAAGCCAAGGATGACTTTTTTTTTCTTCCTATATTACTAACTTGCTCAAATTCTTTCATTAGCTGCTCAATACAGTTAGGGGACAGTCCCAAGTCTATTCATGGCCCTATGCCTTCCCAGACCTTCTGCCTATTGTTTCAGATGGTCTTGACAATTTCTCCCCTTTTCAGTAGCCATGCTGTTGGTCTCTTGATTGACAAATTTGTCAGGTTTTTTTATTGGCTGTTCCTTCCATCTGCAATAACTTTCACCCTTTCTCCTCCTTATCTAAATTGGATTTCCTGCAAGTCTTTCTCTCAATTGCCTGTGCTCTTCCATCATAGTACTTTTTACAACTTATATCTGTACAACTGTCAATGTCATCTTCTTTTTTTTTTTGGGTTGGAGTCTCACTCTGTCGCCCAGACTGGAGTGTAGTGGCATGCTTCCAGCCACTGCAGCCTCAACCTGCTGGGCTCCGGCGATCCTTCCACCTCAGCCTTCCAAGTAGCTGGAACTACAGGCGCGCGCTACCATGCCCGGCTAATTTTTATTTTATAGTAGAGATGAGGTCTCACCGAGTTGCCCAGGTAGGTCTCGAACCCACGGGCTCAGGCAATCCACTTGCCACGGTCTCCCAAAGTGCTGGGATTACTGGCTGAGCCACCGGGCCCGGCCAATGTCATCTTGTAATGTTGGCCTCTTCCAACTGGCCTTGGGCCCTTTTGGACTGAGTATAGCTACTCAAAACAATCACTGAATGAATGAATAAGTAAAACAAATGCATGGCCCCTTAAGGAACAGTGAGGAGTCTGGGTTGCTGGGTGAAGAGTGGTCACCAGGCTGTATATATTGGCTCTCAAATTTTTCTACTGGCTTTGCAAATCCTTGTTCATGTTTAATTGTACTTTGAAGCAACAGCAGCCCAGCAGAGAATGCTTCATGCAAACTCCATGGAAGAATTCTCAACATGATCAGGGAGAGAGGGAATCAGAGAGAACTTCAGAGCATGTTAAGGATAAACTTAGATGTGCATATGGGAGTGGAGTAGAACCCCTCAGTGATGCTTCTGGGGGATGGAGAAGGTGGGTGGGTGAGACTCACATCCTTATTTAGTGTATTTGACCAAAACTTGAATAAACACTGTAATGGTTTGTGCTCCCTCAATTTTATTTTTTATTTTTTGAGTCAGAGTCTCACTCTGTCACCCAGGTTGGAGTGCAGTAGCATGCTCATGGACACCGCAGCCTCGAGCTGCTGGGCTCAAGCGATCCTTTTGCCTCGGCCTTCCAAGTAGCTGAAACCACAGGCATGCACCACCATGCCCGGCTAGTTTTTTGATTTATTGTAGAGATGAGGTCTCGCCAAGTTGCCCAGGCTGGTCTCGAACCCTGGGTTCAGACAATCCTTTCACCTTGGCCTCCCAAAGTACTAAGATTATAGGTGTGAGCCACTGCGCCCAGACATCCCCCTCAATTTTATGTGTTGAAAACTTAATCCCAAAATTCATATTTTGATGGCGTTTGGAGGTGGGGCATTTGGGAGATAATTAGGATTAGATAAGGTCATCAGGGCGGGCCCCCATGATGGAACTTCATGTTTATTTTATTTATTTATTTCTATTTTTTGTTTTTTTTTCTTTTTTTTGAGTTGGAATGTCACTCTGTCGCCAGGCTGGAGTGCAGTGGCATGATCATGGCCACCACAACCTCAACCTGTTGGGCTCAGGCAATCCTTCCACCCCAGCCTTCCAAATAGCTGGAACTACAGGTACACACCACCATGCCCAGCTAATTTTTTGGTGTATTGTAGAGATGAGGTCTCGCCAAGTTGCCCACGTTGGTCTCAAACCCGTGGCCTCAGGCAATCCTCTGACCTTGGCCTCCCAAAGTGCTGTGATTACAGGTGTGTGCCCCCGTGCCCAGCGATGATGGAACTTTATAAGAAGAGAGACCTGCCCTGGCACTCTTTTGCCCTTTTGCCATGTGATGCCCTCTGTCATGTTATGACATAGGAGGAAGGTTCTCCAGGTGCTGGAGCCATGCTCTGTAAGAAACACATTTCTGTCTTTACAAGTTACCTAGTATGTGGTATTCTATAATAGCAATGGAAAAGAGATTAAGACAGATACCTTAGACATTTTCTTGCCACACTGACTTCACCATCTCCAAAACAGCAACGGATAGCTTTACTAATAAGCACAATTGCTCCAGTATTTTCTTACTGGAGGTTGTTAGTACACGAGGACTGTTAACATTGGTTGGTGGGTCTAAGGTCTACCCTCTCTCTATTTTATTTTCAATATGTTCTATGAGATATACACACACACACACATATATAGATATAATATATCTATATATGCTCATTTTATAACAGAAACTTCATTTTTAAAATTTTTTTTATTTTTAAGATGTGGGGCACAATTCAGGGTTAGGCATACAAGCGCTCATTAAGCAGGTACCCTTGTTGATGAAGTATGCCCCCTCTCCCCTGTAAGTTTCCCGCTACTGCCAATCCTTTTCTTATAGTATTATAACTGTTCGAGGTCCGCTTATGTTCTTTGTTTCTGTGGTAGATCATTTAGTATTACAGACTCTAAATCCATCCAAGTTGCTGCAACGTTCATAATTTTGTCCTTCTTTGTGGCTGTGTAATATTCCATAGTGTATATGTACCACATTTTATTTATCCAGTCCTCTTTTGATGGGCAGCATAGTTGGTTCCATGGGAAACTTCATTTTAAAGAGATGAATGGCTAGGCACGGTGGCTCAAGCCTGTAATCCCAGCATTTTGGGAGGCTGAGGCAAGAAGATTGCCTGAGCTCAGGGGCTCGAGACCAGCTTGGGCAACTTGGGGAGATCTCATCTCCACAATAAATGAAAAAAATTAGCCGGGCATGTTAGTGCATGCCTGTAGTTCTGGCTATTTGGAAGGCGGAGGTGGAAGGATAGCCAGAGCCCAACAGGTCGATGCTGGGGTGGCTGTAAGCATGCCCCTGCACTCCAGCCTGGGCAATGGAAAGAGACTCCAACTCAAAAAAAAAAAAAAAAGAATGTACAGTCCACACCCAGCTCTTCTCTCTGTTGTGCCCTCATCTTTGCATGGCACTTACCGTACAGCTGAAGTATAATGTTGAACATGTGGTTCCCAGAGCCATGGTACTAGGGTTTATATGTTGTGCTTTGTGACCCTGGGCACCTCACTTAACCTCTCTGGGCCTCAGTTTTCTCATCAGGAAAATTGGGGTAACAGTAGCACTTATTGCCTACAAATGTTATGAAGATTTAATGAGCAAATGTATGCACAGTATTCAGAATGGTATCTGTAATATACTCGGGCCAAATATGTGTTAGCTATCATCGCTATTTGCATAGAAAGTTAATACCTAAAAAAGCTAAAACACAGTGAGCCTAACTTGGCATGAAATGCTTATAAAACTTGATCTACGGTGCTGTGTTGATTTATAATGCAGTCTAGAAGGCTTTCCATTCACATTTTTAAAAATGAAAGTTTTCTTGCTCAAAACAGCACCCTGCAGTGACTGGGAGAATCTGGTTCTCTAAGTCACGTAGGGAAGGCCGAGGTTTGGCCACCCAGGCTGCCGCTGGTGGGACCTCTCAGGAGGGCTGGTGGTTTGACTATGTTCATCATCTCATTTAGCATAACAAAACAAAAACACAGACGCATAAGTTCTCTTTACTCTTGTACCAAGTTGTTTTATTTATTTATTTGTTTGAGTCAGAGTCTCACTCTGTCACCCAGGCTGGAGTGCAATGGCACGCTCCCAGCCACCGCAGCCTGGACCTGCTGTGCTCAGGCAATCCTTCCACCTCAGCCTACCAAGCAGCTGGAACTACAGGCGGGCACTACCACCCCCGGCTTATTATTACTATTTTTAGGATTTATTGCAGAGACAAGGGCTCCCCAAATTGCCCAAGCTGCTCTTGAACCCCTGGGCTCAGGCAATCCTCTCACCTCGGCCTCCAAAGTGCTGGGATTACAGACTTCAGCCACCTCGCCCAGCCCCAAGCTGTTTTAAAAAGGAACTTTCCATTTCATTAGCAAACAAGCTTAGAGCAACAAACAAGGAAGAAGCCTGTGGTGTGGACTCTCAGGGTTGGATTGTCATAGATCCTCCTCCTGTGAAGACCACTGTGTCTCTACAGTGCTCGGCAGAACACAGAATGTTTATTTAATCCTTACATCTTCTCTAGAGATGGGCGCATTTACCTGCATTTCAGTGATAAGGACACTCATGTTTATAGCGGGTGATGACCTGCCCAAGGTCACACATCAAGGTGTTGGGCCATTCGTTTATTCAACGTGTCAAGTAGACTCAGGTACAAGAAACTGAACGACTTCTTCAAAAGGGCTCAGAGGATGCTACAAGGGAACCATTGCAATACTGCATGGTGGCGACTGGGGGCCATCTCAGTAGGCTGGGGGATGCCCGAGAATGGCATTTCACACACGCTAGGGCAGGAAGGGTCCCCAGAAGTGGCGCAATTGACCTAAGTCTTGATACAGAACCGGCACTTCACCAGGTGACAAAAGTGAGGAATCTAGGCCTCTTGACTCAAAGTGTCATCTATGTAAGGGTGACCCATGATTAACTAACCACCATAAGCGTATCTAAACTCTTTTGACTTGATCGTTAAGTTCACATTTTTACAGTTAAAATCTTCACATACAATTTGCCCCTTATTAGAAAATTTGAAAAGTACACAAGACAGAAAAATAAACATTCTGTTCTACATATTTTAGGCCCTTTTTCTGCATAAAAAGCTAGGTACGTATCAACCAAGAGGGTATCACGAACACTCTCCTGTGTCAGCAAGCATGCACCTACGGCATCTTTGTCAGTGTGTGCTGAGTCTTAAATCGTGTGGCTGCACCACAGTTCACTCGGCTGAGACCCTGTCGGTGGATGCTTAGGCCAGTGAATGAACAACTCTGAAGTTATGCCAGGCCATGCTGGAGAATGTGGAGCGGTCGGAGGCAGCTGGGGACAAATCAGGTAATAATTGTTCGGTGACCCACCATCGCCTTTCTTGTAAGCTATTTGCCTTAGATTTAGCTGCAATGTTGAAAGCTAATCGGGGTATTTTGCAAGAAAAACAAATAAGCAGAAGTACCTTCTGGAGCTTGGCAAAGCAGAAATTGGCTGTGTGCAGTGAAATCTCAGAGCTCGCTGAAGCGGAGCAGGGGGAGATAGGAAGACATTAGGGTGAGTTCATCAAGAGGGTACATTCTGAAATGCAGTACAACCTAGAAAAAAGCCAAAGAACATTTGCCTTGAATATAAAATATAGTCTTAACAAAAGTGTGGGATGCTTATATCCGAACGCAACCTTAAAAATCTGAGTTCCAACACAAACATGAGTACTTTTTTTTTTTTTTGAGTTGGAGTCTCACTCTGTGGCCCAGGCTGGAGTGCAGTGGCACGCTCACAGCCACCGCAGCCTTGACCTGCTGGGCTCCGGCGATCCTTCCTCCTCAACCTTCCAAGTAGCTGGAACTATAGACCCGCGCCACATGCTTGGCTAGATTTTTGATTTACTGTAGAGATGAGGTCTCACCAAGTTGCCCAGGCTGGTTTCAAACCTGTGGGCTCAGGCAATCCTCTCACCTCGGCCTCCCAAAGTGCTGGGGTTATAGGCATGAGCCACCACACATCCGGCCAGACATGAGTCCTTTTAAGAGTCCCAGCAGTGTGACCTCGAAATCAACATCCCTTGGCGGCTTCTTGCCTCTCTTCCTCTTTTCTCCACCCTCTCCCAGGTTTCTGACTGCTTTGCACTAGAGATAGATAACGTGAATATGCCAATGCTCTCCCATGGGACCTAGTTCACAGTTCCTTGGGGGCAGTTGGCTGTAGAAACAAATCCTCACATGCACGGCAAGGTCATGCACCTAGGTCCTAGAGGAGCATTACTTAATCTAGGGAGGTCAGAAAAGTTCACAGAGCAGCTGGCGTTTGAGATGACTGTTGCCAGGGAACAAGGGAGAAAGGCTTGTGCAAAGGCCCGGGGTTGGGAGTGGGGATCAGAAGCCCTGCCTGTGTAGGGAGAAGTACAAGGCATCTGGTGTCTCAGGGACATCCTGAAAGTGAGGCTTAGGCTGGAGGGAGCAGGGCTTTGTACCACCTAGAGAGAGACTTAAGTTTTCAGCCACACACAATGAGAAGTCACCAAAGGATTCTCTGTGAAGAAGACATGATCTTTCTCTGCTGCTTGCCTTCAAGCAAACCGTATCCCGAAATGGCCTTACCCAGCCCACCTGCCTTGTCATCCAGTTGAGTCTGATTCATTCTTTAAGTGTCAGCTCTAATGTCACCTCCTCCGAGCGTCTTTCTCTGCCTGCTCCCATGCAGACTGGTTTGGACGCCCTTCCCAGCACCTGCTGGAACACACAGATCCCTCCATCGCTTACCACGCTGCGCTGTAACTATTAATATAGCTATGGGTGCCTCATGGGCTGTGATTGTCCAGTCTGACTTTTCCACCACCAGTTTCCAGCACAGAGCCTGTCCTGGAAAGATGCACACTTGCTTTCAGACCTCCACAGATCCTCTGCTTTGCACACTACATTTCCCAGGATCAGTTGCCAACTGGTTTTCTGTTGGATTTGGCCAATGGCTAGCCCTGGTGGAGGAAGGGAAAGGCTGGGGTGTTTCTCTCCCTTCCTCTCTGCTTTGAGCTGCATCCCTGAGCATGATCTTATCTCCTCCAAGCCTCTAGCTCCTACTGACAACCCCATCTCTGAGGTTCAAGCTCCTGCCCAATGGCCACTGCTTCCAGCTCTGATAACACCACCTCCTCCCTTGGTCTCTCCAGCTTTTAAATGGTAACAGCCTTCTATTTTTGCCAATTCTGAGTTGCGCCATCATCTTCTGTTTGACTTTTCAGCTCTTCCGATATCATTGTAGTTAATTCTCTGAATTCAGTTCCCTCTTTTAAACTCCCTGGCATAGATCTTGCGTTTCTTTTTTCTTTCTTTCTTTTTTTGAGTCGGAGTCTCACTCTGTCGTGCAGACTGAAGTGCAGTGGCACGCTCTCGGCCACCACAGCCTCGACCTGCTGGGCTCAGATGATCCTTCTGCCTCAGCCTTCCAAGTAGCTGGAACTACAGGCACACACCACCAAACCCAGCTAATATTTTGATTTATTGTAGAGACAGTA